>WNGS01123879.1:0-66757 GCA_020271785.1 Procambarus virginalis
TTCATTTTGCACTTTCTCCAACTTGTCTTTACCAAAACCAGACAAGACACGGGCAGCATAATCAATAAATCACACAATATGCTATGTGATGCTAGATGTATATATACGTCAATATGCTAGATGTATATATACGTCAATATGCTAGATGTATATATACGTCAATATGCTAGATGTATATATACGTCAATATGCTAGATGTATATATACGTCAATATGCTAGATGTATATATACGTCAATATGCTAGATGTATATATACGTCAATATGCTAGATGTATATATACGTCAATATGCTAGATGTACAGTTCTCACTTTCTTATACCTGTCGCAGGTTATAGGTGAATCGACGGTGTATGCGTGTTTATCTGTGTGGTATCACTGCATTTCACTCGTCTGTGAATGTGAGCTTCACATACACCACACATTTAGTATTGTGTGAATATTATTGTTCATGTTATTGCCTGTCCCATTGACAGTGCCTTTGCATTTATTGCATATCATCGTTACCGAGTATCCGGTTGGAACTCTTGTGATCCCTTTGCATACCGGCAGTTAGGTTGCCGTGTTAGTGATTGGCTGTCAACTGTGTTAAGTTAGGTGTTTCTCCACGAGTGGATACGAGTCGATTAGCCAGACATCAAGAGTCTCGCTAATGCAACCATAGCTTTGCTGACGCCAATCTAAAGTAATCAAGCACCCTGTGTATTAGTGGTTAAGTTAGTAAATAAACTACTCTTAAGTTTTATGCGGTGTTTCCGTTGAACCACTTCTGAATACTGCCAATATTACTCAAGCTTCAGCTCTATGTGTCTTCAACACCGAGTTGCCTAATTCACTAAACTATAAATTGATGAGGACCCTAGGAGTCCCTTAAAGTGTTACATCATTGAGGAGATTCCAACGACCAACGTGGAGCAGGACCAGGTGAGGCTAGTCTGAGAAGAGACCCACAAGGACTCTAACTCGACCTTGCTCCCAGGCCCTGTACGGTTGCTCTCGTATTTTCTATTCTGCTAATTCCGACAGCTTCGTGAAGCGTCTGCCACATGTACATTGGCGACGTACGCATTGCAGTCGTGAAAGCAAAAAAGAAACACCCCCACATCTGGCGCCCAACGTGGGGCTTAGTTGGAACCTATGAGTTAGGTTGTACAGTAAAATTTCGCACTTAAATTTTCCCTGAAAATTCAAAAGTGACGAGCAGTATTCAGAGGATGTTTAACACCCTGTTAGGTACACACACCACCAGTATGTTTGAGTGTGGAATGTACAAACAGCGCTACCTGCATCTTCACCTGGCCTTGACCGCTCGTAGACCTGACGACTACGACACTCTTACTGAGCTAGAGTGTAAGGAACGAGTGGAACAGCACATGAGGGCCGTGGAAGAGGTGATGCTACAAGCACACATGCAGGGTAGTGCTGAGGTGGCGTGCACGAGTCTCATCACACTGGATGAAGCTATCGGTGGTGAGACCCCAGTGAGAGATAACACAGTGGGAGAGACCCCAGTGAGAGACAACTTGGAGGTAGAGACCCCTGTGGGTGACGTCACCGAGAATGATGTCACTTAATCACGCGCGCTGCGGAAGAAAACGGAGTCACGCGGGAATCTAGCCCTTTAAATACTCCGTTGGGGGGATTCTATGGGGAAGAATCTCGGCCCAAAAGGTCCTTGTGGACGACACCAACTCAAAGAGTAGGTATTACAGGCTCGCAATTATTCACCTTAGAGGAATACCGTAACCAAGTTAGGGAGTTGGGATTCGAAGGGAATAAAGTAGCAGAGCAAGCTATGAAACTCTGGACTGATCAGCAGGACAGAGAAAGCAAACTGTGGACTGATCAGCAAGAGAGAGAAAACAAACGCTGGACTGATCAGCAGAACCGAGAAAGTACTGAACGCATAGCTCGCATGCAGTTGCAAGTAAGGCAGGATGACCAGACAAGTGGTCGTTCAACGGAGACTAACGTTGAACAAGGTAAGACTGTCAAACTACCTAAACTAGCTAACTTTGATGAGAGGGACGACTCGATGGATGCATACATCAAGCGTTTCGAAGGTCACGCCGCTGATTGCGGGTGGGAAAGATCAAAGTGGGCACTCGCTCTTAGTGCATTGTTAAAGGGGGGCATTAACTATCTACCACAGTCTGGGTCCGCACCAGCGCGGAGATTACGAGGCATTGACAACAGCGCTGCTGAACGGTTTTGGCATCACTGCAGACCGGATGCTAGAGAATTTCCGTAGGGCTCAATTGCAAAAAGGTGAAACATATGTGCTCATGTTACAGTGGTTAGAATCGAGTCTAAACCGTTACTGTGAACTCATGGAGACTGCTCCTGGGAGCATGGAGTTCTATCAACTGATGATTCGTGAACAGTTCTTAGAAGCATGCGAATCGTCTCTGCGTGTCAAGCTCAAAGAGCAAGAAATTGTGTCAAATCTGTCTATGGCCAAGCAAGCTGATCTGTGGGCTGGGGCCAGGAGACAGGTGAAAGGGGTGAAGCCGCACGAGAAGCATCATGCTACAGGTATTGGCGATAGAGCTAAGCTTAAGACTGGTGTGTCGGGGGAGCAGGGAAACTCCTCCAACAAGCATGTGCACAAGTGCTACAACTGTGGTAAGCCAGGTCATCGTGCAGCTGATTGCAAGGTAAAACCGAAATCAGGTTACATAGCAGGTGTGAGCTCAAGTGGTAAGAATCATCCCAACGTTGGAAAGGATCCACTAGCTTGGACCCTTGAGGTGGTGGACGGAAATGTTAACGGAAAATCGGCGAAAATCTTCCGTGACAAAGGCGCCACTACTCACATGGTAAGAAAGAGCCTAGTACAGCCAGGATCTGAGACAGGTAGACATATCTATGTCAAATTCCCAAATGGCTATACTAAAGAGATGGTGGAGGTGTATGTGTGGGTCGACACACCTTACATCAAAGGTAAAATCCGCGCCGTTCAACAGGAACGTGCTGTATATGGATTATTATTGGGAAATGTTCCGGGAATCTCTGATTGCCCAAGTCCGCCCTCAAAGAAAACAGGGGAGAGTAAGGCGCGCAGCCGCCCTCAGTCAGCTGATGCCAAGGACGACTCGCCCGGGGATGACGTCACAGGGAGTGACCACACCCTCACCCAGCTGAAGAGTAAGGGAGAGAAGGTAAGCTGTGAAGTAATGGAGAAAGAAGCACAACCTCTGGTTGAAGAGACAGCAACTCCATTAACAGGTAACTCGCTCGTGGCAGCTGTCACTATGAGGTCACAGAGCAACAAGCCGACTCGCCCAGAAAAACCTTTGAAATTACGAGACATTCAAGGAGTGTCTGAAAAGGTGAAACGGGCAAAAGAACACATGCTCAAACGCTACGAGGACCCTCCTGTAGATGGATCCACCAAGCCGAAGAAGCATGTAAGACGTAAAAACAGGAGAGGACCGCAGGGCTCGACATCGACAGGGCCGATCGACCACCCTCTGCTCTCAGCAACGATCGCCGGTGTCTCAGTGATAACCGCCGACGAGGAGGAAGGTCAGCCAGGTCTCTTCAATCAACAGCAGCAGGAGACACACCGAGATGGTAAGGTTGATGATCAGCTGTCTGAAGATCAAGTCGACCAGGTTACTCGACTGGTAGCAGAGTACAAGGAGGTACTCTCTGACGTCACTAAGGTAGCAAAAGTAGAGGGTTACCGCATACCTTTGCTAGAGCAGCAAGCGGTACGCACAAAACCATATCCTGTTCCTCATCACCTTGTACCACAGGTGAGAGAAGAACTGGCATCTATGATTAATGCGGGAGTAATAGAGAAGTCGACCTCACCATACTCAAGCCCGATGGTGTTAGTGAAGAAGCCTGGGGGAGGTGTGCGCATCTGCCTCGACTTCAGGAAGTTGAACTCCATCATAGAGTTTGATGCTGAACCGATGTTCAATCAAAATGAGATCTTCTCGAGGTTAGCTTCCAGTTGCTATTTCTCCAAGCTTGATCTGACAAAAGGATTTTGGCAGATTCCATTACATGAAGACAGTAAGCGCTGCACTGCCTTCATGACAAGCGAAGGTCTCTTCCAGTTCACAGTTCTTCCGTTTGGACTGGTGAACGCCCCAGCCGTGTTCAACAGAACTATGCGCAAAGTCTTGGGGGGAATTACTGGAGTAGAAGTGTTCGTGGACGATGTGCTCATCCACTCTGCTACGTGGGAAGAACATCTGACCTTGCTAAGGCAGGTGTTGGCAAGACTACAAGAAGTAGGAATGGTTGCAAAACCCACTAAGTGTGAGTTGGGGTGCAAGGTGGTCAGGTACCTTGGTCACGTGATAGGGGGAGGGTTCACCAGGCCGCTGCCTGAGAAGATCACCAAGATCAGTGAAGCCGCTCCACCCGCCACCAAGACTCAGGTTAAGTCATTCCTGGGACTTGCAGGGTACTACAGAACTTTCATCCCCAATTTCACGTCTATAGCAACTCCGCTAACTAATCTCACCAAGAAGAATGCACCTGTTAGAGTACGTTGGACAGAAAGGAGAACTCGGCATTCTCGACGCTCAAGAAGAAGCTGACTGAAGCACCCATCCTTAGACTACCAGATTCTACCAGGGAGTACATCCTTCGGACAGATGCCTCAAATACAGGTATTGGTGCTGTACTCATGCAAGAATACGACGGTGAAATCTGGCCAGTTGCGTACTCCAGTCGTAAATTGAGCGATGCTGAGCAGAAGTACTCCACTGTAGAAAAGGAACTCCTTGCTGCTGTGGTGGGAGTAAGGAAATTCTACCAGTATCTCTATGGTAAGCGTTTCACGTTTCAAGTAGATCACCAACCCCTCAGCCACATCGGTACGCTTAAAAACGCAAACCCTAGAATAATGCGCTGGGTGTTGTTCCTTCAACAGTTCACATTCCACGTGGTTTACATAAAGGGAGCCGACAACGTAGGTGCTGACTGGTTGAGTAGGTCAGGGGTGATTAACGAGAAGTCGAACGAGGGAGACATGAGCGAGGAAATGCAACGCGAATCACCGGACACTGGTTCCCAGTGTGTCTCTGATGTTTCAAGCATGACACAAGTGGAGAGAGGCAGTGGACAGACTAGCGCCACTCAGGGTTTCGAGGCGTTGAGCCGACCCAGACCTGGAGCTACGTCCAACCACAGTGCCTGCTCAAGACCTGACCAGATAGCCACATGTGATCCGGTGACTGAAGAAATTCCTCACCTACCAGAAGAGAATAGTCTAGACGAGGCCCGCCTTGCCTAGAAGGATAGAAAACGGGGTCCGCTGGACCCGGCCGCGCAAAGTGCACTCAGTTTGTGCACATGTCATCAGCGGTGTGAGTTTGAACGAGCACCACATGTGGAGCTCGATCTTTGTTGGGGGGTGATGTGGGAGTAGGTCTCCCAAGATCCTCCCACAGCTGACTTGAATGGCTCATTGCAGTGCACAGTGCACTGATCTTCGTGCACAAAGCCTATTTCCCTTAATCCTGGATAGTTTTCTGGCATGTTGGGTATCTCCAGAATGCCCATTTAACCAGGAATACTTTCGTAATACGTAGGCCGCCGTATGTCCAGGCAGGAAGTAGATACAGGGAGTTAAGCATACTGGCCACCAAGGGTCAGTGAGTACATGCCTGGAGGAGAGCGTGGGACCGAGGGGAGACGCCAGCAGCGTCTGACCTCTGGGGTCAACCGGCGCGATGTTGAATAACAGCTATGACGTGTTCATGACGTCACTCCTGCTACTGCTCATCGAACGAGCTAATATGATTGGTTCCCGCTCATTTGCTGCAATGCTATTGGTCAATTGTAACTCTTTTGTGTGTGCCCACGAGACGCCCTGAGCTTCAGGCAAAATTCATTCTTGTGAGGGATCTCTTGCAAAGTGGACGTGTTCTGTTCTACCGGCCAATAGACTGAACACCGTCTATTCCTCACCGTCAAGTTAACTCAGCATCTTTGCGATATACCACACACTCGCCCAGAATCACGAGTGCGAATATATGGTTTAGAAGCCTAAAGTGACAAATCTCCAGAGCGAAACAGACTGGTATCAGGTAACCCCTGGTGACAAAGATCGTCGTGAGTGACCTAGAGTGAACTAAGGCAGTGCCGCCGCGTAAGTAACCTGTGTGTGTGACTTTACCACAAGTGTACCTGCATGGTATACCACAGCAGCCGCCAGCCGCCACTCATCCCGAGCGTGTACCTCAGTACCTCAGTACCTCGAGCGCCCGCCGCCCGCTGCCGCCAGCCGCCGCCAACTGCCGCCAGCCGCCGCCGCCCTCACTCCTACGTGACGTCACCACCTTACGCACCGCCAGTGCCAGTGTGTGCGCGTGTGTCTGTCTGTTAAGCATACAGCACGCCCTACTCACGAAATCATCTCAAGATACTGCGAGTACCCTCCATGTCTACGAGCGAAACCAGCTGTCAGGCCACCTACGAGTGCTTGTATAAATGTGCCTGACTGAGTGAGTGACTAAGGAAAGGTACCTTATCTGTAAGTACAAAATCTTGTCATTGTTTATTGTGTCTGTGTTGATCTGAGGGATCAACCACAGTTCTCACCTTCTTATACCTGTCGCAGGTTATAGGTGAATCGACGGTGTATGCGTGTTTATCTTGTGGTATCACTGCATTTCACTCGTCTGTGAATGTGAGCTTCACATACACCACACATTTAGTATTGTGTGATTATTATTGTGCATGTTATTGCCTGTCCCATTAACAGTGCCTTTGCGTTTATTGCATATCATCATTACCGAGTATCCGGTTGGAACTCTTGTGATCCCTTTGCATACCGGCAGTTAGGTTGCCGTGTTAGTGATTGGCTGTCAACTGTGTTAAGTTAGGTGTTTCTCCACGAGTGGATACGAGTCGATTAGCCAGACGTCAAGAGTCTCGCTAATGCAACCATAGCTTTGCTGACGCCAATCTAAAGTAAATCAAGCACCCTGTGTATTAGTGGTTAAGTTAGTAAATAAACTACTGTTAAGTTTTATGCGGTGTTTCCGTTGAACCACTTCTGAATACTGTCAATATTACTCCAGCCTTCAGCTCTAAGTGTCTTCAACACCGAGTTGCCTAATTCACTAAACTATAAATGTGATGAGGACCCTAGGAGTCCCTTAAAGTGTTACATCATTGAGGAGATTCCAACGACCAACGTGGAGCAGGACCAGGTGAGGCTAGTCTGAGAAGAGACCCACAAGGACTCTAACTCGACCTTACCTTGAGGATACCTTGAGGTGCTTCCGGGGCTTATCGACCAGGCCTCCTGGTTGCTGGACTGATCAACCAGGCTGTTGGACGCGGCTGCTCGCAGCCTGACGTATGAGTCACAGCCTGGTTGATCAGGTATCCTTTGGAGGTGCTTATCCAGTTCTCTCTTGAACACTGTGAGGGGTTTGCCAGTTATGTCCCTTATGTGTAGTGGAAGCGTGTTGAACAGTCTCGGGCCCCTGATGTTGATAGAGTTCTCTCTCAGAGTACCAGTTGCACCTCTGCTTTTCAATTGACGTATATATACCTTGCTCCCAGGCCCTGTACGGTTGCTCTCGTATTTTCTATTCTGCTAATTCCGACAGCTTCGTGAAGCGTCTGCCTCATGTACATTGGCGACGTACGCATTGCAGTCATGAAAGCAAAAAAGAAACACCCCCACAATGTATATATACGTCAATATGCTAGATGTATATATACGTCAATATGCTAGATGTATATATACGTCAATATGCTAGATGTATATATACGTCAATATGCTAGATGTATATATACGTCAATATGCTAGATGTATATATACGTCAATATGCTAGATGTATATATACGTCAATATGCTAGATGTATATATACGTCAATATGCTAGATGTATATATACGTCAATATGCTAGATGTATATATACGTCAATATGCTAGATGTATATATACGTCAATATGCTAGATGTATATATACGTCAATATGCTAGACGTATGCAAGAGGGACCTGAAAGCCATGGACGTCGATCTTGCTATATGGGAGACACTGGCTGCAGACCGTTCAGCCTGGAGGCAGTCTGGTCAAAGAGGTCTCTCCAAGTTCGAGGAGTCACTTGCCAAAGAATCGGAGGCAAAGAGTCAGAGAAGGAAAGCCGGTAGCCAGGAAGACAGACCAGAATCGGACTTCGTTTGTGCTCGGTGTGGGATGGACTGCCACTCTGGGACTGGCCCCATCAGTCACACCAGACGCTGCGCCAGGATTGACAACCAGAGCGCAACTCCATAGTCTCCCGAGACTGAAGGATGCCTACTACTATGCTATGTGATGCCAATTTAAATGTTAAATATAGAATATGATTAATAATTGTGTACTGTATGAGTTTGTGAGCCCCTTGAGGGATCTTATATAGACGAGGGGTAGAAATAGCCTAAGCTGCTCTATTCTTTTGAGATATACTTTATTTTCTCAATAAACTTACTTGAAATTGAACGATAAGACCAAGAGGTCAGCCGCCGGCCTCTGTAGTTTCAAGTCCTGTGTTAAAGTCTGGCTGTGTTTATGTTAACTTATAAACAGTTGCAAATGCTCAGGATTTGTCAACCATTATGTCAGCTTTAGCACTTGACAAACGTTGGCCAATTAATGGCTTGCAAGAACGTGTACATGTATATCTCTCTGATCACTTAGGTTGTTGCTGCCTACCTAATTAATATTATTAATGACTCGTGTTTGCAAAATCAACTGAAATTCGTAAATAAAGTCTTCGTAATAGTCTGCAGTTTTAATAAACCTGCTTCGATTGCAATTGTTCTCATGAATAAAATGCCTAACTGGCATACAAAAATATCGCATGTATAAATAAAATAAAAAAAAAAATATGGATGCAATCTGCACTAAGGTGTTAAATAATAATTTAATATATGAAATTCCTGAGATTTTTATACAAATATTACCAAATTCTTTAAAAACTTGCAAAAAATATGTAATTTATCTGCAATGATATACAAAAAAAAATAAATGTTATCAGTGAATTAAATTTGTTTTCAATGTTTTGTATAAAATACGTGGTTTAATAAATATTTTGTCTCAGTTCATATATCATAAACTATACTCGGAAGGTATTCATGTAGTTGTATTCACCTAGTTGTGCTTGCGAGGGTTGAGCTCTGCTCTTTCGGCCCGCCTTTCAACTGTCAATCAACTACTACAACTAACTGTTACTAACTACTAATTTTTTTCCACACACACACACACACAAACACCACACACACACCACACACACACACACCCACACACACACACACAACACANCAACAGGGGTCCCAGGACAGAGCCTTGAGGCACTCCACTTACAACATTTTCCCACTCTGACTTAACCCCATTTATACTAACTCTCTGTTTCCTTTGAAATAGCCATGCCCTAATCCAGCTTAATATAGCACCCCCAATACCATGAGCCTCTATCTTTTAAATCAGTCTTTCATGTGGCACTGTGTCAAAAGCTTTGCTAAAGTCAAAGTACACAACATCACAATCCTTACCACTATCAACTGCCTCAACTATGCTAGAATAAAAAGATACAAATTTGTTAAACATCATCGGCCGTTTATAAAACCATGTTGCGACTCAATTATTAATTTATGTTTTTCAAGATGAAGACGAATTTTATTTGCAATTATAGATTCGAGTAACTTTCCCACAATAGACGTTAGGCTAATTGGTCGATAGTTTGACGCAAGTGATCTATCTCCTTTCTTAAAAACTGGTATCACATTAGCAACTTTCGATAACTTTGACACTCTGCCTGACTCCATTGATTTATTAAATATGGTAGACAGTGGGTCGCAAAGCTCCTCTTTGCATTCTTTAAGCACCCTGGCAAACACTTCATCCGGCCCTGGGGATTTGTTTGGTTTGAGTTTTACTATTTGTTTAAGAACATCCTCCCTGGTTATAGATAGGAGCTGCCTCGTATGGGCCAATAGGCCTTCTGTAGTTGCCTTTGTTTTTATGTTCTTATGCCCGAAACGCTTTGCGTAATAGTGGCTTTAGGCATTGTATGTACTAGCTCTATGTATAAATCCATCAACTTTTGTATCTTACCTTGTATGTATGTACTTTACCTGAATAAACATTTGATTTTGATTTGATTTGATTTACCCTGACGATCGTCACCTTTGTCACTGTCACAATGACTCTGATCACCATTGCCAAACTCCACAGTTTGTTCAGTTAGAGAGAGCTGGGCGCAGGTGTATTCCTCCTTAGCTTTAGGACTGACCATTGTGTCTAATAATAAACTGAACACTTTGACCTATTGACCTCCCATAGGTCGCTGGTCGTAATGACCAAGAGGTCAGCCGCCGGCCTCTGTAGTTTCAAGTCCTGTGTTAAAGTCTGGCTGTGTTTCTGTTAACTTATAAACAGTTGCAAATGCTCAGGATTTGTCAACCATTATGTCAGCTTTAGCACTTGACAAACGTTGGCCAATTAATGGCTTGCAAGAACGTGTACATGTATATCTCTCTGATCACTTAGGTTGTTGCTGCCTACCTAATTAATATTATTAATGACACGTGTTTGCAAAATCAAATGAAATTCGTAAATAAAGTCTTCGTAATAGTCTACAGTTTTAATAAACCTGCTTCGGTTGCAATTCTCCTCAATGTACAAAATGCCTAATTGGCATACCAAAACTACCTAATGTATTAATAAAAAAAATATGTATGCACTCTGCACTATGGTGCTAAATAATAATTGAATATATGAAAATTCCTGAGACTTTTATACAAATATTACCAAATTCTTCAGAAACTTGCAGAAATATGAACTTTATCTGCAATGATATACAAAAGGAAAATAAATGTTATCAACGAATTAAATTTGTTTTTCAGTGTTTTATATAAAATTACGTGGTTTAACTTTAAATATTTTGTTTCAGTTCATATATCATAAAATATACTCTGAAGGTATTCATCTAGTTGTATTCACCTAGTTGTGCTTGCGGGGGTTGAGCTCTGCTCTTTCGGCCCGCTATTCAACTGTCAATCAGCTAACTACAACTAACTGTTACTAACTACCAATTTTTTACACACACACACACACACACACACACTCAGGAACCCGTAACAGCTGTCAAACTCCCAGAGGTACCTATTTACTGCTACGTAACAGAGGCATTAGGGTTAAAGAATTCTCGTAATGAGCAGTAAATAGGTACCTCTGGGAGTTTGACAGCTGTTACGGGTTCCTGAGTGTGTGTGTGTGTGTGTAAAAAATTGGTAGTTAGTAACAGTTAGTTGTAGTTAGCTGATTGACAGTTGAATAGCGGGCCGAAAGAGCAGAGCTCAACCCCCGCAAGCACAACTAGGTGAATACAACTAGATGAATACCTTCAGAGTATATTTTATGATATATGAACTGAAACAAAATATTTAAAGTTAAACCACGTAATTTTATATAAAACACTGAAAAACAAATTTAATTCGTTGATAACATTTATTTTCCTTTTGTATATCATTGCAGATAAAGTTCATATTTCTGCAAGTTTCTGAAGAATTTGGTAATATTTGTATAAAAGTCTCAGGAATTTTCATATATTCAATTATTATTTAGCACCATAGTGCAGAGTGCATACATATTTTTTTTATTAATACATTAGGTAGTTTTGGTATGCCAATTAGGCATTTTGTACATTGAGGAGAATTGCAACCGAAGCAGGTTTATTAAAACTGTAGACTATTACGAAGACTTTATTTACGAATTTCATTTGATTTTGCAAACACGTGTCATTAATAATATTAATTAGGTAGGCAGCAACAACCTAAGTGATCAGAGAGATATACATGTACACGTTCTTGCAAGCCATTAATTGGCCAACGTTTGTCAAGTGCTAAAGCTGACATAATGGTTGACAAATCCTGAGCATTTGCAACTGTTTATAAGTTAACAGAAACACAGCCAGACTTTAACACAGGACTTGAAACTACAGAGGCCGGCGGCTGACCTCTTGGTCATTACGACCAGCGACCTATGGGAGGTCAATAGGTCAAAGTGTTCAGTTTATTATTAGACACAATGGTCAGTCCTAAAGCTAAGGAGGAATACACCTGCGCCCAGCTCTCTCTAACTGAACAAACTGTGGAGTTTGGCAATGGTGATCAGAGTCATTGTGACAGTGACAAAGGTGACGATCGTCAGGGTAAATCAAATCAAATCAAAATCAAATGTTTATTCAGGTAAAGTACATACATACAAGGTAAGATACAAAAGTTGATGGATTTATACATAGAGCTAGTACATACAATGCCTAAAGCCACTATTACGCAAAGCGTTTCGGGCATAAGAACATAAAAACAAAGGCAACTACAGAAGGCCTATTGGCCCATACGAGGCAGCTCCTATCTATAACCAGGGAGGATGTTCTTAAACAAATAGTAAAACTCAAACCAAACAAATCCCCAGGGCCGGATGAAGTGTTTGCCAGGGTGCTTAAAGAATGCAAAGAGGAGCTTTGCGACCCACTGTCTACCATATTTAATAAATCAATGGAGTCAGGCAGAGTGTCAAAGTTATCGAAAGTTGCTAATGTGATACCAGTTTTTAAGAAAGGAGATAGATCACTTGCGTCAAACTATCGACCAATTAGCCTAACGTCTATTGTGGGAAAGTTACTCGAATCTATAATTGCAAATAAAATTCGTCTTCATCTTGAAAAACATAAATTAATAATTGAGTCGCAACATGGTTTTATAAACGGCCGATGATGTTTAACAAATTTGTTATCTTTTTATTCTAGCATAGTTGAGGCAGTTGATAGTGGTAAGGATTGTGATGTTGTGTACTTTGACTTTAGCAAAGCTTTTGACACAGTGCCACATGAAAGACTGATTTAAAAGATAGAGGCTCATGGTATTGGGGGTGCTATATTAAGCTGGATTAGGGCATGGCTATTTCAAAGGAAACAGAGAGTTAGTATAAATGGGGTTAAGTCAGAGTGGGAAAATGTTGTAAGTGGAGTGCCTCAAGGCTCTGTCCTGGGACCCCTGTTGTTTATAATATACATATAAATTATTTAGATTCAAGTTTGAGTAGCAACATTTGCAAATTTTCCGATGATACAAAAATCGGCAGGGAAATTAATACGGGAGAAGACTCACTATCTCTTCAAGTTGATCTGAATAGGGTTTTGAAATGGTCAAGGATTGGCAGATGCAGTTTAATGCTGATAAATGTAAAGTTTTGAGGCTAGGTAATGATGATAGAGTTACAAGATACGAGCTAGATGGTGTTGAAATTGCGAAGTCGAATTGCGAAAGGGATCTGGGAGTTATGATTAGTAAGAATTTAAAACAAAAGGATCAATGCATGAATGTTCGTAATAAGGCAAATAGGACACTGGGATTTATTAATCGAAGCGTTAGTAACAAGACACCTGGTGTGGGTAGGTGCTGATCGTCAGGATAGGTGGTGATCATCAGGATAGGTGGTGATCATCAGGGTAGGTGGTGATCGTCAGGGTAGGTGGTGATCATCAGGGTAGGTGGTGATCATCAGGATAGGTGGTGATCATCAAGGGTAGGTGGTGATCGTCAGGGTAGGTGGTGATCATCAAGGGTAGGAGGCGATCGTCAGGGTAGGTGGTGATCGTCAGGGTAGGTGGTGATCGTCAGGGTAGGTGGTGATCGTCAGGGTAGGTGGTGATCGTCAGGGTAGGTGGTGATCGTCAGGGTAGGTGGTGATCATCAGGGGTAGGAGGCGATCGTCAGGGTAGGTGGTGATCATCAGGGTAGATGGTGATCATCAGGGTAGGTGGTGATCGTCAGGGTAGGTGGTGATCATCAGGGGTAGGAGGCGATCGTCAGGGTAGGTGGTGATCGTCAGGGTAGGTGGTGATCGTCAGGGTAGGTGGTGATCGTCAGGGTAGGTGGTGATCATCAGGGGTAGGAGGCGATCGTCAGGGTAGGTGGTGATCATCAGGGTAGGTGGTGATCATCAGGGTAGGTGGTGATCATCAGGGTAGGTGGTGATCGTCAGGGTAGGTGGTGATCATCAGGGTAGGTGGTGATCATCAGGGTAGGTGGTGATCATCAGGGAAGGTGGTGATCGTCAGGGTAGGTGGTGATCATCAGGGTAGGTGGTGATCATCAGGGTAGGTGGTGATCGTCAGGGTAGGAGGCGATCGTCAGGGTAGGTGGTGATCATCAGGGTAGGTGGTGATCATCAGGGTAGGTGGTGATCGTCAGGGTAGGTGGTGATCGTCAGTGTAGGTGGTGATCATCAGGGTAGGTGGTGATCGTCAGGGTAGGTGGTGATCGTCAGGGTAGGTGGTGATCGTCAGGGTAGGTGGTGATCATCAGGGTAGGTGGTGATCATCAGGGTAGGTGGTGATCGTCAGGGTAGGTGGTGATCGTCAGGGTAGGTGGTGATCGTCAGGGTAGGTGGTGATCATCAGGGTAGGTGGTGATGGTCAGGGTAGGTGGTGATCGTCAGGGTAGGTGGTGATCATCAGGGTAGGTGGTGATCGTCAGGGTAGGTGGTGATCGTCAGGGTAGGTGGTGATCATCAGGGTAGGTGGTGATCGTCAGGGTAGGTGGTGATCGTCAGGGTAGGTGGTGATCGTCAGGGTAGGTGGTGATCATCAGGGTAGGTGGTGATCGTCAGGGTAGGTGGTGATCATCAGGGTAGGTAGTGATGGTCAGGGTAGGTGGTGATCATCAGGGTAGGTGGTGATCATCAGGGTAGGTGGTGATGGTCAGGGTAGGTAGTGATGGTCAGGGTAGGTGGTGATCGTCAGGGTAGGTAGTGATCGTCAGGGTAGGTGGTGACCGTCAGGGTAGGTGGTGATCGTCAGGGTAGGTGGTGATCATCAGGGTAGGTAGTGATGGTCAGGGTAGAGTGGTGATCGTCAGGGTAGGTGGTGATCATCAGGGTAGGTGGTGATCGTCAGGGTAGGTGGTGATCGTCAGGGTAGGTGGTGATCATCAGGGTAGGTAGTGATGGTCAGGGTAGGTGGTGATCGTCAGGGAAGGTGGTGATCGTCAGGGTAGGTGGTGATCGTCAGGGTAGGTAGTGATCGTCAGGGTAGGTGGTGATCGTCAGGGTAGGTGGTGATCATCAGGGTAGGTGGTGATCGTCAGGGTAGGTGGTGATCGTCAGGGTAGGTAGTGATCGTCAGGGTAGGTGGTGATCGTCAGGGTAGGTAGTGATCGTCAGGGTAGGTAGTGATCGTCAGGGTAGGTGGTGATCGTCAGGGTAGGTGGTGATCGTCAGGGTAGGTAGTGATCGTCAGGGTAGGTGGTGATCGTCAGGGTAGGTGGTGATCATCAGGGTAGGTGGTGATCATCAGGGTAGGTGGTGATCGTCAGGGTAGGTAGTGATCGTCAGGGAAGGTGGTGACCGTCAGGGTAGGTGGTGATCGTCAGGGTAGGTAGTGATCGTCAGGGTAGGTGGTGATCGTCAGGGTAGGTGGTGATCATCAGGGTAGGTGGTGATCATCAGGGTAGGTGGTGATCGTCAGGGTAGGTGGTGATCGTCAGGGTAGGTGGTAATCATCAGGGTAGGTGGTGATGGTCAGGGTAGGTGGTGATCGTCAGGGTAGGTGGTGATCATCAGGGTAGGTGGTGATCGTCAGGGTAGGTGGTGATCGTCAGGGTAGGTGGTGATCATCAGGGTAGGTGGTGATCGTCAGGGTAGGTGGTGATCGTCAGGGTAGGTGGTGATCGTCAGGGTAGGTGGTGATCATCAGGGTAGGTGGTGATGGTCAGGGTAGGTGGTGATCGTCAGGGTAGGTGGTGATCATCAGGGTAGGTGGTGATCATCAGGGTAGGTGGTGATCGTCAGGGTAGGTGGTGATCATCAGGGTAGGTGGTGATCATCAGGGTAGGTGGTGATCATCAGGGTAGGTGGTGATCATCAGGGTAGGTGGTGATTATCAGGGTAGGTGGTGATGGTCAGGGTAGGTAGTGATGGTCAGGGTAGGTGGTGATCATCAGGGTAGGTGGTGATCGTCAGGGTAGGTGGTGATCATCAGGGTAGGTAGTGATGGTCAGGGTAGGTGGTGATCGTCAGGGTAGGTGGTGATCGTCAGGGTAGGTAGTGATGGTCAGGGTAGAGTGGTGATCGTCAGGGTAGGTGGTGATCGTCAGGGTAGGTGGTGATCGTCAGGGTAGGTAGTGATCGTCAGGGTAGGTGGTGATCGTCAGGGTAGGTGGTGATCATCAGGGTAGGTGGTGATCGTCAGGGTAGGTGGTGATCGTCAGGGTAGGTGGTGATCATCAGGGTAGGTAGTGATGGTCAGGGTAGGTGGTGATCGTCAGGGTAGGTGGTGATCGTCAGGGTAGGTGGTGACCGTCAGGGTAGGTAGTGATGGTCAGAGTAGGTGGTGATCGTCAGGGTAGGTGGTGATCGTCATGGTAGGTGGTGATCATCAGGGTAGGTGGTGATCGTCAGGGTAGGTGGTGATCATCAGAGTAGGTGGTGATCATCAGGGTAGGTGGTGATCGTCAGGGTAGGTAGTGATCGTCAGGGTAGGTGGTGATCGTCAGGGTAGGTAGTGATCATCATTGTAACTCAAAGAACAGAAGTGACATCAAGACAGCATCATAGGACAAGTGACAGGAATTGCCCTGGCTGAGCTAGTAGCTCACTTTACTGATCAGGGAGGAAAAAGACACCAACAGCGTGGGGGCCTATGCAAATGTTTTTCCCCTCCATCAGAAAATCCTCCGCTTTCCTGTGTAAGTGGTCATTTACTGCCACATGATGGTGAGTAGCTGGCTAGCCAGAGGCTTAGGGCCCGCACAGGAATATTCCTGCCAAAAAAAGCTCAGAAATTCTATCCCCAATACTCTTTAGGTTCAATCACATCATCATAATCTCAGTATATCTTGGGCTATGAGAATAATCTTGGGATTATTCGCATGGTTTCATTTTGCACTTTCTCCAACTTGTCTTTACCAAAACCAGACAAGACACGGGCAGCATAATCAATAAATCACACAATATGCTATGTGATGCTAGATGTATATATACGTCAATATGCTAGATGTATATATACGTCAATATGCTAGATGTATATATACGTCAATATGCTAGATGTATATATACGTCAATATGCTAGATGTACAGTTCTCACTTTCTTATACCTGTCGCAGGTTATAGGTGAATCGACGGTGTATGCGTGTTTATCTGTGTGGTATCACTGCATTTCACTCGTCTGTGAATGTGAGCTTCACATACACCACACATTTAGTATTGTGTGATTATTATTGTTCATGTTATTGCCTGTCCCATTGACAGTGCCTTTGCATTTATTGCATATCATCGTTACCGAATATCCGGTTGGAACTCTTGTGATCCCTTTGCATACCGGCAGTTAGGTTGCCGTGTTAGTGATTGGCTGTCAACTGTGTTAAGTTAGGTGTTTCTCCACGAGTGGATACGAGTCGATTAGCCAGACATCAAGAGTCTCGCTAATGCAACCATATCTTTGCTGACGCCAATCTAAAGTAATCAAGCACCCTGTGTATTAGTGGTTAAGTTAGTAAATAAACTACTCTTAAGTTTTATGCGGTGTTTCCGTTGAACCACTTCTGAATACTGCCAATATTACTCAAGCTTTCAGCTCTATGTGTCTTCAACACCGAGTTGCCTAATTCACTAAACTATAAATATGATGAGGACCCTAGGAGTCCCTTAAAGTGTTACATCATTGAGGAGATTCCAACGACCAACGTGGAGCAGGACCAGGTGAGGCTAGTCTGAGAAGAGACCGACAAGGACTCTAACTCGACCTTGCTCCCAGGCCCTGTACGGTTGCTCTCGTATTTTCTATTCTGCTAATTCCGACAGCTTCGTAAAGCGTCTGCCTCATGTACATTGGCGACGTACGCATTGCAGTCGTGAAAGCAAAAAAGAAACACCCCCACATCTGGCGCCCAACATGGGGCTTAGTTGGAACCTATGAGTTAGGTTGTACAGTAAAATTTCGCACTTAAATTTTCCCTGAAAATTCAAAAGTGACGATCAGTATTCAGAGGATGTTTAACACCCTGTTAGGTACACACACCACCAGTATGTTTGAGTGTGGAATGTACAAACAGCGCTACCTGCATCTTCAACTGGCCTTGACCGCTCGTAGACCTGACGACTACGACACTCTTACTGAGCTAGAGTGTAAGGAACGAGTGGAACAGCACATGAGGGCCATGAAAGAGGTGATGCTACAAGCACACATGCAGGGTAGTGCTGAGGTGGCGTGCACGAGTCTCATCACACTGGATGAAGCTATCGGTGGTGAGACCCCAGTGAGAGATAACACAGTGGGAGAGACCCCAGTGAGAGACAACTTGGAGGTAGAGACCCCTGTGGGTGACGTCACCGAGAATGATGTCGCTTTAATCACGCGCGCTGCGGAAGAAAACGGAGTCACGCGGGAATGTAGCCCTTTAAATACTCCGTTGGGGGGATTCTATGGGGAAGAATCTCGGCCCAAAAGGTCCTTGTGGACGACACCAACTCAAAGAGTAGGTATTACAGGCTCGCAATTATTCACCTTAGAGGAATACCGTAACCAAGTTAGGGAGTTGGGATTCGAAGGGAATAAAGTAGCAGAGCAAGCCATGAAACTCTGGACTGATCAGCAGGACAGAGAAAGCAAACTGTGGACTGATCAGCAAGAGAGAGAAAACAAACGCTGGACTGATCAGCAGAACCGAGGAAGTACTGAACGCATAACTCGCATGCAGTTGCAAGTAAGGCAGGATGACCAGACAAGTGGTCGTTCAACGGAGACTAACGTTGAACAAGGTAAGACTGTCAAACTACCTAAACTAGCTAACTTTGATGAGAGGGACGACTCGATGGATGCATACATCAAGCGTTTCGAGGTCACGCCGCTGATNAGGAAAAATTGTGTAACAAAACTTAGCCTTATGATAGCCGAGATGCTACAGAAAGATGTGGTTGGGTTGACTGTCTATTTGGACCTAAAAAAAAAAAAGCAAGCCATTTATGGTCTCACTTAAGTGGCTGTTCTGGAGACAAATATCTGGAGGGGAGATCTAACATATAAAAAAAATGTTGAGACAAACGGATAACAGTAAATCGGATACAATGTACCTGACTGCAGGAGTGTTATTTGCAGAGTACTGCAGGGTTCAGTTCTTGCGCCAGTAATATTCGTCTACATAAACAATCTACCAGAATGAATACAGAATTTATGAACATGTTTGCGGATGATGCTAAGATAGTGGAAGATAGGAGATGCAGATGATTGTAATGCCCTCCAAATTGATCTAGATAAAACTTGCTTGGAGAGTCAAGTGGCAAATGCAATTCAATGTGAATTAATGCCATGTTTTGGAATGTGGAATTTGAGAAAATTAGACCACTCACAATTTACAAATTGTGGAAATGAATTACGAAACTCTTAATAAAGAACAAGACCTAGGAGTGGTTTTGGATAGTGAACTGTCGCCTAATGAACGAAGAAAATTGAGAGGAGCGTATGAGTCGCTTTCCAACTTCAGACTTGCTTTTAATTATATGGATGGTGAAATGCTAAAGGAATATGCAGCAGGTGTATGGCGCCAAAATCTCATAAACTGGAAAAGGTCAGTGGCATGCTGCAATATGGCTTCTAGAACTGAAAAAAGTGTTAAACATGCCAAAACTAGGAGATAGGTGATATAAGTGGTAGACAGTTGGAACAAGCTAAGTGAGAAGATGGTGGTTGAGGCCAAAACCGTCAGTAGTTTGTGTGTTATACGACAGAGTACAGTGGCTCCTCAGTTTACAAATTTAATGAGTTACTAGTCTGTTCGTAAACCAGAATTTAGCAACCCGAAACGAATTTTCCCATAAGAAATAATTTACATTGAATTAATCCGCTCCACACTCCCAAAAACAACTTCAAAATCTATTTTAGCTTACCTTTATGAATTGGCGTATGGGAGACTGTGAGGAGGAGAGGTGTTAGTGTTTGAAAGGGGAGTCCCCCCTTCCATAATAACATCAGGCAGTGATTACTTCTCTGGGGGTATTTTCTCCTACGTTTTGCCTGCATACCACTAGATCCTGGTTGTGGCTCATTGCTTGTCACAATAAAAACCTTTCTATAAACTTTTTTCCCTACATTGTAACACTTGTCTGTAGTGAGGCACGAGTCTCATTTAAACAGGTTAAGGCAACGCCCTTCTACAGTTTGCTCTGTGCGAGTTGTTTCAACAAGTTTGCAGTTCTTCCCATAGTCTACACCATTTCTTAATTGTTGAGGAAGGGACATGATGTACTGCTTCCTACTCCCCTGAAATATTTCCTCAGCTGTCTCTTGTTGCCCCTTGTGAAGGGCTACAAGTTCTTTGATGGTCAAGTCTTTGCTGTGTTCCACCAACTCGTAACTCTTATGACTGTGAATGCCACTTTTTCTAAATTTCTCAACCCATCCCCTGCTCTCCTTAAACTCTCTCGTATCTGCATCACTTGTTCCAGGGGTGAGAGTTGACCCTGAGCAGCCGTGGAGTGCGGACGTGTCCCTCCGTGACTGCTAGGGTAGTCAGCCGTTTGATCGCCAGGTGGCGGGGCGTAGCTGCCCCCCCCACCCCCCAGTGTTGTTGCCTGCCTGGCGGTGTGCAGACGTGGCAGGTGTTGGGTTCACCATGGGTGGTCCCCTACCAGCAATCAAGCGTGTGAACTCGGTAGGACTGGAATTCTCTGGCCGTGCTGGGTATCCAGAGGTGCGGAGGTACTGTGCGACTTGCTGCATATCCCGGTGCTAGATGTTGACGGGATTGAGCTGGTGACTGCGCGTCGCGTTGTCATCAAGCTGGCGACGGAGGAGGTATATCGTGCCTTCCTCAGTCGTTACGAGGGGCGCTCGCTGTCCTTGCCAGGAGGTACCGGCTCAGTCGCCATATCAGACCGGAGTGGTGCGCTGACCTATGTCAGCGTGCATGGGGCGCCCCTGGAGTTTCCCGAAGAGCTTCTGCGACGTTATTTCCAGCGATTTGGGCCCGTAGTCAGTGTGAGGGTAAACACGATATCCTCCGGGAAGTATGCCGGGAGGCGGACGAATATTCGCACCTTGGGCATGCGTCTGCGGTCGGACATTCCATCTTCAGTCCGGCTTCTGGGATGCTACATCCGGGTATACTATGCCCGGCAGCCTCGGACCTGTTTCCGGTGTGGCTTGTTGGGGCATCAGGCTGCAGGGTGCGAGGCGGCTCCAGTTGCACCTATCAACCTCTTTCGGGAAGAAGATTTCCCTCCGCTTCCCCTGGACGAGGACTTCGGGGATGCGGCAACCGCCCGGATCATTGATGCGACTCCCCCGGCGTCCCCGGACGTTTCCCCGGATGTCGCCGGCCCTCCTCCGGCTGTTGCGATGAGATCGGTGGATTCCCCTGATCCTGTTAGTGTGCCTGTCCCTGCTGCTCCAGTGGCTCATTGTACTGCGCCCTCCTCAGCGCATGCTCACCTGTCTTCCGATGCTGCGCCTGGCCCTGTCTCCTCACCTCGGGTCCCGGATGCTGAAGTGGCTGTGGGGTCCCCGGTTGTGTGTGGTCCGGTTCCCCCTGCGGTTGAGGCTGCTGCGGTCGTAAGACGAGGACGCGCGGCTTGTGATGCCCGTGGGTCTGGGTCCGCTTCTGGTTCCGAAGATGTGCGCCCGGTGCCCAAGCGGTCCAGGCGATCGTCTACTGCATGGGCTGATGTGGTGGATTCTGACGTTGAGGGGTTCTCGGGGATTGAGGTCGTGGACGCTGACGTCCATGTACCTGCTGATGCTGAGGATTGTGTCTATGATTCGCCTCCTGTGGCTTCTACCGGCAGTTCCCCGCAGTGGGGGGTAGTTGCACCTCCAGATGTTGGTGAAGGGGGTGCAGGTGCAGGTCGGGACCTCGTGTTGGTTCTGAAAAAGGATGTTCGGAGCGAAGAGCCCCCGCGGGTGTCGCGTCCGGTGGTTGCTGCGCAGCCCTGTGAGGCTGCCGCGGTTACAAGTGCGCTGCCCGTTGCCTGCGCCGGTAAGAAGAAGCCTATCCCGTTCATCTTAGCCACGGCACGGAGTATCATGCGACGTCCAACCCTATAGTTATTACCTTTCATAACATAGTGGAGCCTATTCCGTGGTGCCCCACGACTGTCTGGGTTCCGGCGTATAAGGTATTTGCTAAGGGTGTGCCGATTTCGATGCCCGATCCTCGGACGACCCTTAGTCTCCCTATTCCGGAATATATTATGGCGATATGGGAGGCGTATTGTACTCTTTTCCCGGCTGCAGAGTGGCCGGAAAAGTATGCACAGGACTGATAGTCTGTGTGCTTGCGGTTTCTATCGGGTGTATCTTGGATTTTAGTCTGTTATGTGATGTATGTTATGTGATGTGTATTGTGTGCCCTTCAGGCCGAGGTTTTCTAAATGTCCCTGTTCTTTTGGCTATGCCTTTTCATGATCTATGTTTCTTTATTTTGTTGTATTCTGTGCTCTTTTGGCTATGCCTTTTCATGTTTAATGTTTCTTTACTTTGTTGAATTATGTGCCCTTCTGGCTATGATGTGCGATCTCTGTTCTTGAATTATTATTTCTTCTCTGTTTAATTTGTGTATTGAAGTGTATTTTGGGTCTCGGTCCTTCAGGCCGGTGTTAGGTTTGTTTGTTGGGTACCGATAGTTTTTGTACTGTTTGCTATGAGCCTGTGTTTTTTTGCTCACTTGCATTTGTTTATCCTTGTACTGCTTTTGTTTATATTTTTTGCTGAATGTGTTTACCTTTTGTTCTGTGTTTTCAGTACATTTTTGAGTTTGTACTTTGTTATGCTGTGCTGTCGGCCCTTCTGGCTGATGGGTTTTGTTCTCTGTGGTTTATACTGTGTTTCTTTGTTTTTATTGTATTTAATTTGCATGTTTGCATGTAAAATAAAAATAAAAAAAAACTTGTTCCAGGGGTGCTATCACCTGCTAACTCCTTGTTATGTATCCAAATTACAATAACATTTCAACATCCTCAAGTGTTTGTTCTTTGATTTGTGATTGTTGATATGAGTTTTGCCACTAGCACTCGTACTGTCCTTTTTCTTGGCAATTACAGTGCATATCATTAAGGTTTGTTGAACTGCCTAGCTAGTTCAACAATCTGTGTACCATTTTCATGTTTATGAATATCTTGTTTTTGCTCTATGGTCATCCTCGCACGTGTTTTCTTAGGACACCACGAGCGTAGTTCTCATCCTGTGACTAACTACACTTAGGTAATTACAAAGAGATCACAGTAACATAATGTATCAATGAAAAAATCAGTGGGAGCCATGAGGAGAATTTGAACCTGCACACAAGGTACTTCCAAGCACATGCATTGAACCACTGAACCATAACATGGTCACGTGCACTGCAACCTTGGATTCGGTTGAATCCTGGGTTGCATTGCTTTTGAGCACTCCTTTCCCAGCCTTGCCTACCACCTGAACTTTCCTTACGCCAATTTGTACCCAGAAATATGCCAGCCGAAGGTTTTCATTCTTGATTATCCACGTGCCCTACAAACACGGTTTACACTTGCTATGTTCTTTTGACATTTGCAAAATAAATCACAGCTTTTGTAATTGAAAGAACCAAAATACCTGTACTGTACGCACAATCATTCATCACTTCGTAATTATATTGATCAGTGCCCTAATGTTATTTTCTTTCATACATTTGCATACTTTTGTTAAAGCTTCAAGTCTGGGTTGCAATACAAGGGATAGACTTGGAGTGCTTACTAATGTGCCTCCTCGTCTTCCCAGGTGCTGGTATCTTGGCAACACCACCCCAGACCCACGTGTGAATGTTTCATCGAACATCAAATAATTATTGTGGACCAGCAACTCAAAAGTAGTAAAATTTAAGTACGTAAGGTCGGCTCACACACTTGACACAATGCCACAGAACGAACATATTGAGCTTCATCGTAAGCGCCATGGCCGACGACTTGATTATGAGGAGCGCAAACGGAAGAGGGAGGCCCGTGAACCTCATGAAAGATCAGCCAAGGCAAAGAAGATATTTGGATTAAAGGCAAAGCTCTATCATAAGCAGCGCCGTTCAGAAAAGATTCAAATGAAGAAAACTATTAAAGCGCATGAAGATAAACTGACGAAACAAAAGGATAAAGATGCCGTTCCAGAGGGAGCCATTCCTTCTTACCTCTTGGATCGTGAGGGACAGTCTCGTGCAAAGGTTTTATCCAATATGATAAAGCAGAAGAGGAAAGAAAAGGCTGGCAAATGGGATGTTCCCATACCCAAAGTTAGAGCACAGTCTGAGGCAGAAGTGTTCAGAGTTGTTAAAACTGGTAAAAGGAAAGCAAAGGCTTGGAAAAGGATGGTTACCAAAGTAACATTTGTTGGGGATCAGTTCACCAGAAAACCACCTAAATTTGAAAGGTTCATCAGACCAATGGCTTTAAGATTTAAAAAAGCTCATGTCACCCATCCAGAATTAAAAGCTACATTTTGCCTTCCCATTATTGGGGTTAAGAAAAATCCCAGCTCAACAATGTACACATCTCTTGGTGTAATTACAAAAGGCACAGTTATTGAGGTCAATATTAGTGAACTTGGGCTTGTTACCCAAAGTGGAAAAGTTGTGTGGGGTAAATATGCACAGGTTACAAACAACCCAGAAAATGATGGTTGTATTAATGCTGTTCTTTTAGTTTAAATTTGTGATGAAGTACTTCATAAATGTTCTGTGTGAACTGATTATCTTTTCATAAATAAAAAGCAAATATAAAAGTCTTTCCCTCACCTTTTATTATTGATGCACCGTAATGTAGAGACAGGGTATACACGGCTTAGGTCTTGTGAAGTACTTTTTTTAATGGCCCGTATCCAATAGGATTTCTAATATAAATACTTGAGCACCTGACTTTCTGTAACACATTAAAGGTGCTGTTCAACACTATGGAAGGTGTAACTTAGGCACTGTCAGTTTCAAATTTTACTCAAAAGTAAGCCAAGAATATTTACTAGGGTAAGCCCAAAATAACAATAAAGCTATAAACTTGTACTAAATGTTTTAGCACATCTCATGTATTTTTATCTTAATCAGCTTCTGACTGTAATCAGTAGTCTTATGTTGGGCTATTACTTTTTTAGACTCTTTGACCAAGAGAAAAGGTTGGTATTTTTTGCATTGCTATTGCAATATTAATTTTGATACATTTATAAAAGTGGAATGTTGTTTTGGGCTGCCAGTGCCAGTAATAATTTTTATAATGGAACGTGTAAAATATTGGTACAGATGTAGTAGCATCACTAATTAAGTTCAATATTATTTATTCATGTTACATTAGCCACCTACATTTTATGCCTAATGAAGAACCAACCACTAAGCTGTAGTGGCTAAAGCTGCATTGTGCCACTTGTATGCTGGAGCTGGTGATGCCCCCTGGTGGCAGTATTCCTCCCCCCCCCCCCCCACACACACACACACACACACACACACACACACACACACACACATGGGGGGCCAGGTAGCCTGGTGGATAGCGTGCAGGACTTGTAATTCTGTGGCGCGGGTTCGATTCCCGCACCCGGCAGAAACAAATGGGCAAAGTTTCTTTCACCCTGAATGCCCCTGTTACCTAGCAGTAAATAGGTACCTGGGAGTTAGTCAGCTGTCACGGGCTGCTTCCTGGGGTGTGTGTGTGTGGTGTGGAGAACTCTACTAGGGTCAAAAATTGACCCTGGTATACTGAAAATTGCCCAATTTTGACCAATA
This sequence comes from Procambarus virginalis, assembly GCA_020271785.1. NCBI lineage: Eukaryota > Metazoa > Arthropoda > Malacostraca > Decapoda > Cambaridae > Procambarus > Procambarus virginalis. Next base: position 25,730 of record WNGS01123879.1, read on the forward strand.
ATTGGTCAAAAATTGTGCTGCTGAGAGATCCCCAGAACCAACAAGTAGGAGGTAGATGGGTGCATTGTTGAATAAAATTAGCCTCTTCATTGCACTATTGTATATGCTGGCATCCTCTAATGCACTAGAACAAATACAGTATTTTAATATTGGTACTTTCCTCTGATGGGGAAACAAATAATTACATGCAACTGGCTGGCCGTGGTATCATAATGCCTGGAGAAGGTTGTGCAAGTGAAGTTCCTGTTAGCGACGTCACTGATGTCTAATGATGTTTCTGCTTTGCCCTGGACGAGTGTCTCTAGCATCACTAGGCATGCCACTCCTGTGGAAGGCATTTTGATACATTGAGATTTACTGCACATGTCTAAACATTATTGCATGTCGATGTTTAGAGCACCTGGAAGAGAAGGGCATCTTTAATGTGGGTGGTGTAAAATGGACAATATTTAGTATATGGTAATTGAAATGATCTAAAGGTACTAATAAGCAGAGGTTAAGCCACTGAGTTAGTTAATATTGGTTGCAGTACCATTTTATTGCCTTCCTATCTGCTCATTCCAGTTGTCATTAATATTAATATAACATTATTTTCTAACAGAAAATGGTTCCTGATTTTTGTATAAACATTGTTGCCCCCTCTATATGCTGGCCCTTGTGTAGTAATAGTTTTGTTTCTGAAAAAGTATTTAGTATTGCATATTACCTGGTAAAGGGTGACACCATGATCCAAACTGTACACAAAAATTCATAAAGTATCTAAACAAAATTGGCTATATAAATATATTTTATCTTGTACTTTCATTGCAAGACTTCCACATATAACATACTACTTAGTCCCCCCCAAACTGCTGAAGACTGGTTCCAGTTATAAGAAGCCAACATTTATATCTAATATTGCTTTACACACTCGCAGTGTCTGCTTTGGTCTCGGTTTTAATTGACAAGTTAAAAATTAAATGCTGTTTAAATAGCTTGCCATTACTTGTCTATCTGCCTCATCAAACATGGGCAGGTAATTGTGCTTCAGTATGGGAATGGGTTAAGTCTTGCCTTGATGCTGCTCCTGCTTTTTAAAGCCAAGTCTAGTTTGTGTCTTTCAAGAATAATAAATAATTGGTGTCCGTGTGCAACAAGTAATTATAGTAATGCCTTGGAAGAAGTGATGCTGGAGTTTAAGAGTATACAGCACTATTAACCAAGTGTAGGTGATATTAGGTGGTGCAATGTTCCCTTCAAAGGTCAAAGATATCAATATGCGCACTCTGAAATAGTTGGGTTTAGATTAGCTTATGAAAGAAGCAAATTTCTTAAAAATGCATGGCCTTTGTTTTTTGGTATACAGTGAATACTAATTTACCTTCTTGTTGGACCTTTTTAACTTACTCATGTTTTCTTTACAGACCGTAAAGATGCAGATCTTTGTGAAGACTTTAACCGGGAAGACCATCACTCTTGAGGTCGAACCATCTGATACTATTGAAAATGTGAAGGCAAAGATTCAGGATAAGGAAGGTATGTAACATTAGTTTTAATCCATTTTCTTGATACATTGATAACATGACAAACTTGGCATATTGAATATTTAGCAGAGATAAACACTGCTTCATTACACTATCTTGTCCAAGCTGGCATTGACAAAAGGATTTTTGTATTTAGATAAAATTATTTAAAATTTCATGGGGTTAATGTTGAATTTTAATATTTCAGGCATTCCTCCTGACCAACAGCGTCTGATTTTTGCTGGCAAACAGCTTGAGGATGGTCGCACTCTCTCAGATTATAACATTCAGAAAGGTAAGTTCAGGCACAATAGTAGAGGGGCATATGAACAAGCTATACAGGGGAGTAAGCGTGCACTGTTGTGTGGGGGGGGCAGCAGCTAAACAATCCGATATATGGGGATGAGTGGGTGTTATAAGTTGTCGGCTGGGTGGCATAATAAACATAGTTGACATTGAAATAAGTTTATTGATGTAAAATACACACAAAGGGATGAGGTAGCTCAAGCTATTCTCACCCCGTTCAGTACATCGTGTTAATACACACATCACAAACAATAATCATATTACCAAACATTCTGAGAGATAAACATATACATTTCCTCCTTCACAAGTAGTATGATATCAGACCTACACAAATACTTTTATGACCTAGGTATACTGTATAGACAATTTGCAAGAGACATGCAGATAATTCAACAAAATATTAGTCTTGGTGCAAAATTCTTAATAAACATAGTAGTTTGCGTTATTACACTGTGTGCATAACATTTTATGTATCATTGTTATACACCATTACAAACCATTGAGCAGTTATGGTGGGTGTGGTAATATCATACTCAAAGAACAGCATCTCGTGCTGGTTGGTTGCTGTCAGCAATGGACAAAGTGCATACTTCACATGTTGCTAATTAGCCACAACACTGCTGTTATCTTAATGCTTGTCACTAATTTCTGAATAACTTTAAAGTTCATTTTCTAAACTAACGTAAATTCTTGTTTAATGATGCATAAATGCATGGAAAATTGGCCATGTTATGTGAACATGAAAACCAGCATTGGGTTCACTGATATTTAACTTTTGGCCATGGTCTTTTATCACAATCTTGCATTTATTTATTTCTAACCAAGTGGCCACGATCTGCATAACAAAACTGCGAGCTGCTGCATGCATTGTTCATTGTTGCATTCTTGGTACTGAGGCCTCCAACACCCAGGAAGGGGGGGGGGTACCAACAATTTTTGTCAAAGTTGGCATTTGTTTATGGGAAGCCTGAAGTACCAGACATGAACTGTGCTTGCCTAGTTGTGCTTGAGGGTTGAGCTCTGTCTCTTTGGTCATGCCTCTCAACCGTCAATCAACTGGTGTATAGATTCCCGAGCCTGCTGGGCTCTATCATAACTATATTTGAAGCTGTGTATGGAGTCAGCCTCCACGCATCTTCCTAGTGCATTCCATTTGTTAACTACTGACGCTGAAAATATTCTTTCTAATGTGTGTGGCTCATCTGGGTACTACGTTTCCACCTGTCTCCCCTTGTTCGTGTTCCACCCGTGCTGAAGAGTTTGTTTTTCCACCCTGTTAATCCCCCCACCCCAGGAAATTTTATAGGTGGTTATGTCTCCCCTTACTCTTCTCCCAGCACTTATTGAAGATTATTGAGGTGGTGGTGGCTTCACTCTAAACAGTGTGGGTTACACGCTGTGTATTTACAGGAGTGCTAAATCTTGTAAGATTCTTTTAAAACATGTGTTGCACAGCTAATGGATAATTAGCAAGAACATCTCTGGCTGTTTTTGTGGAGCTGTAGGATTAATTGTAGACAATAGATTCTCTGTTTGGTATTCTCCAACTGTCTGCAACAGAACTAAGGTAAAAAGACACAAGAATCCTGGAACACAACAAGCTATAACAGCCTGCTGTAGATGCTTATTTATTTTTTTAAGTTACAGCCCATTATTAGATCTCTGGGAGTAAATTGGGTTGATGCACAATAAGTTTGCAGTTTTGTTACTTTTGGCGAAGGATAACCATTATCATTATAAGTAAAGATGACCATGCATTTTACATACCAGAGACCCCTGTCACTTGTCAGCCAAAGGATTGAGAAATTAAATTAGGGTGAAGTGAATTTGCCACATTCATGTGTTTAAAGTACTGTCTCCACATTAAACAATTATATTTTGAAAATACCAGTACTGTGTTCCAGCTAATTTATTTTTGTTGTTAATGAACAGAATCGACCCTGCACTTGGTCCTGCGCCTGCGTGGTGGTGCCAAGAAACGCAAGAAGAAGAACTACACCACCCCAAAGAAGATCAAACACAAGCATAAGAAAGTTAAGCTGGCTGTGTTGAAGTACTACAAGGTTAGTGTGCTCCCTTAGTATAGCTTCTTTAAGTATTGTACAGTACTTTAAAAGGGTTCCTTATGGGGATTAGGTCGGTATTGCTGTTGAATAATGTGCGATTCCTATTGGCAGGTTTTGGAATAGTTTAAAAATGTTTTGTAGTGAGTATTGCATTGAAGAGTGCCACATAAACTGAAGTGTAGTTACAGGTACATCAACCATTTTAATGCCATGATGTCCTGCATCTGGTTCTTTTGTGAATTTTTAAGGAAATATTACAGCAATTAGCTATGTAGTCTTCACAATTTGTATTATGTGAATTGAATGCACTTGGTAAATATATATACTGTACAATCCAGATTTAAGCTATTACAAGGAGCTCGAGCTTTCCCGTGAACAGTTAACAGGGGGCTGACTTGCCTCTCAGCCCTTAAATATGATGGGTTTCACCTACATGCGAAGTAATGAACATAATCTGGATGAAACTAGTGGCTAGAGAGGGAAAACTAGATGTGAAAATGGGTGGTAATGTAGGGAGACAGGTCACCTGGGATCAAGCAGAAGAGGGAAGATTCATGTAGACTTTAAAACCATTTGATACTGTATCCAGCAAGAGCTTGGTGTATATGTAGAGGGAAGCTGGGATACCTAGGAAAAACCCCTAGATGTAAACTTGTGACAAGGCAGTCTGGAATATTAAATTATGAAAACTAGAATAGGGTAAATAAATCAGGCATTACAGTTTGGTAGATATAATGTATTTCTAAAATGTTGTTAATTTATAATTGATTTAATTTACTAAAGTAGTTAATTTTTAAATTTTTTGGCCCTGATGCAAAGATACACATTTTGTTACATCTTGTTTACATTATCAAAGGCAGAATTGGAATGGTTACAAAACCTTTGCTGCCGGGTATATAACCTGGAATGAGGCGGTGAAGCATCTTACTTACGAGCCAATAGGACCATTTCAAAGTTCAAGTTTATCGAGGCCATAAAATACATCTCAAAGGGATAGAGTACCTTAGGCTATTTCTACCCTCCAATAGGCCTATTACAGCTTACCAAGGTAGAAGTGCACCTTTCCAGGAAGGATGAGAGTAATAACATTGTAGATGTCTGCTTAATCATGCTATTATAAGTGCATGTAGTCTTATATCGTTTCTGACAAGTTTGTTTTAATTAAACTAGCGTAATCCCAGAAATGGGGGATCTATCGAGGTGATTTCGGGGCTTAGCGTCCCCTTGGCTAGGCCGCCTCCTTGTTACACACCCCCCAGGAAGCAGCCCGTAGCAGCATAACTGGTAGAAGTCATGGAAACATGTTAATTTTAGCATGATTTTGTTGATTACTGTGAATGCTACAGGTTTGATTTGTTGCAGGTGGATGACAATGGGAAGATCACCCGGCAGCGTCGCGAGTGTCCCAGCGAGGAATGCGGTGCAGGCGTCTTCATGGCCAACATGTTTGACCGCCAGTATTGTGGTCGATGCCACTTGACGTTTGTGTTTAACAAGCCTGAATAAATATACTTGTGGTTCTTTCTGGTTTTTGTAACCTTGTTTATTTAAATACATTTATTAAAATAAGATTGACTGCTTTTCTCAACGTTGTGAATATAAGAGGACCCCTTTCAGGTGTAGAGTACTTCACTTTTCCCAAGGTAATGAAAATCTGACGAGTCTGTACATGTATGTATTTCTGAAACTCCTCAGTAAGTCGGGTGTTCTCTAGGAATCTTCCGTCCCTGTGCAATACTTGTTAGTAGTAATGTCCTGATTTCCAGGACGAGCGTGTGTCTTGTTTTCTGACTGCCCCCCGCAGTCGTTTGTCCCTCGATAGCATTTTTGGCGACTCTGATACTTTTGATATCGTTCGCCTTATGCGTTTTTGTTCTCGTATTGGCATCCTTGGTGATATTTAGCGCCCTCTGATTATCCCGCATATTTGATGGTGCTACATAACCTTCCCGGTTTGGTGCCTTCTATTGATAATTACTTACTTGGCCGTAAGGTGTACAAATGTGTCAACGTGGCTGAAGATATGGTGATCAACCCATACACCAGAGGGAGACAACGACGTTTCGGTCCCTCCTGGGCCATTTTAGATTGTGATCAATGTGTAGCTGGGAATCACAATAGACTTTATAATGGTACAGGACGGACCGAAACGTCGTCTCGTCTTCCTGTTGCGTTTGGTCGCCATAATTTGTACTTCTGCAACCCTCTGATAGTCTATTGTATTAATTGTCCTTACCTGTCTTCTACATATTTTTTTATATAATAAGCTTAAATGCTCTGAATTAGTTCTGCCGTATTTTATGTGGAATATTGGGAACTTGATGCTCTTAATACACTGGAAGGTTAGTCATGAAATCTGGGGAAAATGAGTCGTCTAGTAGCCTGCACTAGTAAACAGTAATAACTTCAAATATTTATATATGACTTTGAAACTGCTAAAAAACTATCTAGTATAAAATAGGTGATTTATGGGACACTCGGTGTTCAGACGATGAGTCAATAACGTGGCTGAAGATATGAAGACTAAGCTACACCAGAAGATGAGTCATCGGCAACGTTTCGGTCCATCCTGGACCATTATCAAGTAGATTGTCATTATCACAATCTACTCGATATGGTCCAGGACGGACTGAAACGTTTTCATCTTCTGGTGTGGTTTAGTCCTCAAAGTTCACTGCATTTCCGTCTTCAAGGATAGGTCTGAAGTCTGCCGACGGTGTAGGCTACTCCGTTGTATTTCTTGACCACTTGTCTCCTGCCCCCCGAGACTAGCATCTTCACGGCTGAACTTTGTTCAATTTTGTACAATCAACTGCTTTCTCTGTCAACTTCCCTGTGTCGCAGTTAATTAGGTAATTTTTAACTCGCAGTGGTCCGGATTCCTTTAATCCTATCTTGCCTTTGGTAGTATAAATTCAACATTGGCTGAAGGTATCATCCTTTGCAGATGACACAAAAATCAGTATGAAAATTACCTCGGCTGAAGACATTGAAAAACTTCAAGCTGATATTAATAAAGTTTTCGACTGGGCATCAGAAAATAACATCATGTTTAACAGTGATAAATTCCAGGTACTCTGGTACGGTAAAAATGAGGACCTTAAACATAATACAGAGTACAAAACACAATCAAATGTACCCATAGTAGGAAAACAGCATGTAAAGGATTTGGGAATAATAATGTCTGACAACCTAACGTTTAAGGAGCATAACCAAGCAAATATTGTGACAGCCAGAAAAATGATTGGATGGATTACGAGAACTTTCAAATCCAGGGATCCCATCACAATGGTTGTGCTCTTCAAGTCACTTGTGTTGTTCCGTCTTGAGTACTGCTCAATACTCGCTTCCCCCTTCAGAGCAGGAGAGATTGCTGGAATAGAGGGAATACAGAGAACATATACGGCACGCATAGACGAGGTAAAGCACTTAAATTATTGGGATCGTCTCAAAGCTCTCCAAATGTACTCACTAGAAAGAAGACGAGAGAGCTATAAAATAATATACACCTGGAAGATACTGGAGGGCCAAGTACCAAATCTGCACAGTAAAATAACAACGTACTGGAGTGAACGATATGGAAGAAAATGCAGAATAAAACCAGTGAAGAGCAGAGGTGCCATAGGCACAATCAGAGAACACTGTATAAACATCAGAGGTCCGCGGTTGTTCAACACCCTCCCAGCAAGCATAAGAAATATTGCCGGAACAACCGTGGACATCTTCAAGAGGAAACTAGATTTCTTCCTCCAAGGAGTGCCGGACCAACCGGGCTGTGGTGGGTATGTGGGCCTGCGGGCCGCTCCAAGCAACAGCCTAGTGGACCAAACTCTCACAAGTCAAGCCTGGCCTCGGGCCGGGCTTGGGGAGTAGAAGAACTCCCAGAACCCCATCAGCCAGGTATCAACCAGGTATCCACAACCCGTAAGCTCTGGGAAGTTGGCGGCTTGCACGTTAAAAGTCGTTGGTGCACGGCGAGTGGAGGCCTGCCTGGCGTCGGACATTTTTATTTCCTTAATTCTTCGAGGGGGACAACGGAGACAACAGTGGTCTCCTGTACAGAGAAGGCAGTGAAGACGGTCGTTGACCCAGTCCTTGAAGTGGTGGTTCCCGGCTCACTAACTGCACCGTTGGTCCTGGGAAGTGTACTTCTTGGTGAAGTGATCGTAGCTGTACCATTGACGAAGTCTGTAGTAGTGTTCCTTGATGATCTGGTGAGGTGTGCTGGCGATACCAAAGCACCGGAATCCGTTCTTAGCAGCAGAGGTAGCTTCCTCGGGCGATGTATAAGTAACCGTCATGGAGACGAGGTGGCCGTCAGTTAGTGATGAACTTAGTGACAGCAGTCTGTGAAGAGTTCTTTTCGTTGATGCTGGCGACGACATCGATGACTGCTTTCTCGGAGATGAGGGAGCTCACTCTGCGGACGAACACGGTCCTATCTGCAAGGTAGTAACGATGTGAGGATCAGATGCGCCTCAAGATCGGCGAGTGGTGGGGATGAACAGACCCTGTAGGCTGCAGCACTGCTGAACAGCTGTTGGGGTCCTCCATCGTAGACCACGTCTAGTGGTGCAACCGTAGCTTTCGTTGACATCAAAGTCCAGGATCTGTGACCGGGTATGGGTCTGGTCCCCTCTAAAGCGCACCTTTATCCGGTAAATCATGGTATCCAAGGCTCAGTACCAGAGCAATTGCACAGGCGTCTGGTAGCTGAGTGGACAGCGCGCAGGACTGAATCCTGTGGCCCAGGTTTGATTCCGGCGCCGGCAGAGACATTTCTTTCACCCTTTCACCGGATGCAGACGACAGTAGACTAGAAAGTGTAACAGACCACTTAGGTCTCGATAGGTCCAGACACTACAGGCCCCGATAGAGCGAGTCAGACCAGAAGGACAGACAAGCAAATTTTATACAAAGGGCATATGCAGACATAGATATGCTGGTAATAAGAAAGGTTGCAGTTACCAACATTCCCAATAAATGTTTAAATATGCTTAGGAAAGGTGAGTGTCGACTTGGATCAACATGCAGGTTTTTCCATGGTGACATGTGCCAAACCTCACTGGAGGACAGGAAATGCTATGCCCTCAGCTGCCCAGACTTTCACGTAAAAGACACGGAACGCTACATAAAGTGTAGCAAGCAAGATAATGAATTTGGAGGAAACTCAATTTTTTGTACCAAACAAAGAGATTTCAAAAGGAGGAACATAAAGAATGTATGGAACTGGATGCCAGACCCACTTGCATACCAGAATTAGATAAAATTATACACCAAATAGAACTACAACTACGACAGGCAACTGCCCTACAACAATCAGCACTGGTCAGAACAAACTCAATATGTCCACGCATAATGGACCTGCCAAAAAAGTCTCCCATATAAACTCTAATAGAGTAACCTCATTCATCTTTGCCAACATATAAGGACTAAAAACAAGAACAAAAAAGTACAATTCATAAATGGCTGTTGTTATAGATTCAGCTACTCTGAACATGTTCCAAGTAGCACGAGCTTTGGTGAGCCCGTAACTTACCTGACACAGGAGCGTGGCAAGTAGAACGGGCTATGGTGAGCCCGTAGTGGACTTACCTGGCACAGGAGCGGTGCTCCACCCCCCATAAATGGCCTCCTCACGGAGTCAAATGCAGTATTTGGAGCTTTCACAGAAACCCACGCAAGGGGAATTCTTGGACAGTGAGTTCTGGCTACCAGGATATAATCTACTGATGTGATAGGGTAAATAGGTCACATGGAGAAGTTGGTCTGTATATCTGGGAAGACTGTATGCTCGGAGCTCCTTAACGTTACAAACGAGGTGGTAGAGGTACTGGAAGTAAAAATAGAGAAAATAAACTTGGTTATTACTCTAATATACAAACCGTCAGATGCAACGGCTGAGGAATTCGTAGAACAGATAAACAAAATAGATAATAGCCTTGATAATTTGGCGAAGCTGATATTATCTTCCTAGGTGACTTCAACTTGCCTAGTCTAAGATGGAGAATAACAAACAATAATATTATACCAGGAAATCTATCGGGACATAACCAACCACAGATTATAGAGAGCTGCTTCGATTCTGTGACAAATTTTCACTCCACTAGCAGATATCAGAGCCAACGATAAATTAAAATATTCTAGATCTGGTCTTTACAAACAATGAAAACATAATCAGGGACATTACGATATCAGATACCACATACTCAGATCACAAGCTCATTGAAGTGCAAACTACCATCAATACTCAGAATAGGCCTAAAACAATGATCAAGCGAGAGGGGTTATTCAGTAAATTCAATTTAATAATAAAAGGATAAACTGGGAGATAATATACAGGGAACTTACAAACATTCCATGGGAAACTGCTCTAAGTAATACAAGTCCTACAGAAGGGATAGAAAAGCTGACTTCGGAAGCTTATCAAGTCTGTCTGAAACATGTTCTTTTGAGGAAAGGCAGAAAGAGATCCAACGTAGAAAGAGAACGCAGACGACACTACAAAAGAAGGAAAAAAATAACGGAAATGCTTAGTAGTAAAGTTGATAGTAAATTCCTTGGTGTCCTCATCGATAACAAGCTGAATTTCCAGGGACACATTCTAAATATATCAAAAAAGTTTCTAAAACTGTTGGCATTCTTTCTAAGATCAGATATTATGTACAGTGCCCTGCCCTGGTGACACTCTATTACTCCCTCATCTATCCATATCTCAACTATGGTATTTGTGCTTGGGGTTCTACTACCCAAAATAATTTACGTCCTCTAATTACTCAACACAAAGCTTCTATTAGAACAATATCTAACTCTGGCCCCAGACAGCACTCGGTACCCTTATTCAAATCTCTGAATATGTTAGATATTAAGTCACTGCACATCCTCTCATGTGTACTCTATATATTTAAAACTCTGAATTGTAATGTCAATCCTGACCTTAAAAGCTTTCTAGAAGGTTGTAACAGAACCCATGAGCACCACACCAGAAACAAATATCTATTTGATATTCCAAGAGAATGACTTAATCAAACTAGAAATGCTCTACAAATCAAGGGACCCAGAATGTGGAATGACCTTCCCAATCATGTCAAAGGCTGTACCTCTCTCAACCAGTTTACTGTAGCTTACTGTGTTTACTGTTTGTACTGTTGAAAACTAAGCACTACCTAATTAACTCCATGTAACCTACCTTACTTCTAAATGTCAACCCATGTCTTGCTATTTAAAAAAAAATGCTGTTTGTTGATCAACTTGTATATTGGCTATTTTCTACCATGTTCCCCCTTCTTTTTTATCTTTTATTATTTTTTTTCTTTCAACGCAATTTCTACTTTAAGCTCAATTACTGTTAAGTCTAAGAGTCTAAGTATTACTTAGAGTCTAAGAGTTTTTTCCCCACCTCACCTTGCCCGAAACGCTATGTGTACTAGTGGCTTTAGGTATTGTATGTACTACCTCTCTCTTGAAATCTAACAGAATGTTTGTACTGTAAAGCTGCAACTATGTATGTACCTAAATAAATTATTATTATTGTATTATTATAAGTGGAGAAAAAAAACATTTATACTAAAACCTAATAGTAATTGAGCTTAAAGTATAAATTGCGTTGAAAGATAAAAGATAAAAAAGGGGGAAGATGGTAGAAAATAGCCAATATACAAGTTGGTCAACAAACAGCATTGTTTAAAAATAGTAAGACATGGGTTGACATTTAGGGGTGAGGTAGGTTACATGGAGTTTATAAGGTAGTACTTAGTTTTCATCTTAAATTGGTTGAGAGAGGTACAGCCTTTGACATGATTGAAATTGAAATTGAAATAAGTTTATTGAGGTAAAATACACAAAAAGGGATGAGGTAGCTCAAGCTATTCTCACCCCGTTATTGACATGATTGGGAAGGTCATTCCACATTCTGGGTCTCTTGATTGGTAGAGCATTTCTAGTTTGACTAAGTCGTACTCTTGGAATATCAAATAGGTTTTTGTTTCTGGTGTGGTGCCCATGGCATCTGTTACTACCTTCTAGGAAACTTTTAAGGTCAGGATTGACATTACAATTCAGAGTTTTAAATATATAGAGTACACAAGAGAGGATGTGCAGTGACTTAATATCTAACATATTCAGAGATTTGAGTAAGGGTCGCCATTTGAGTGAGGGTTGGAGGCCTGGTCAACGACCGGGCCGCGGGGACGCTAAGCCACGGAAGCACCTCTAGGTAACCTCTAGGTAGGGTACCGAGTGCTGTCTGGGGCCAGAGTTAGATATTGTTCTAATAAAAGCTTTGTGTTGAGTAATTAGAGGACGTAAATGATTTTGGATAGTAGAACCCAAAGCACAAATACCATAGTTGAGATAAGGATAGATGAGAGAGTAATAGAGTAATAATCTATTAGTAATTAGTAATAATCAGGACAGGGCGAGGTACATAATATCTGATCTTAGAAAGAATGCCAACAGGTTTAGAAACTTTTTTTGCTATATTTAGAATGTGTCCTTGGAAATTAAAGCTTGTTATCGATGAGGACACCAAGGAATTTACCATCAACTTTATTACTGATTTGTATATTGTTTATTCTTAGATAAATTTCATTTGAGGATTTATTACCAAATAAAATATAGAAAGTTTTGTCAATGTTAAGAGTGAGTTTGTTAGCAGTTAGCCAAAGATGGACTTTATTTAGTTCAGTATTCACAGTAACATTTAGAGCAAGATGATCAGGACTGGAGAAAATGAAAGTTGTGTCATCAGCAAATAAGATTGGTTTGAGGTGTTGTGAGGCATTTTTGGAAGGTCATTAATGTAGATGAGAAAGAGAAGAGGGCCAAGTATGCTACCCTGTGGAACACCAATGTTTATAAGTAGTGTAGGAGAAATGGAATTATTCACAGAAACATACTGAAGCCTGTCAGTAAGGTAAGACTGAAGGTATTGCAGGGAGTGACATCTGACTCCATAATGTTGTAATTTAAGAAGAAGGTTTTGGTGGCAGTGTCAAAAACCTTACGGAGGTTCACAAATAACCCAACAGGGAACTCATTTTTGTCAAGAGCTGTATGTATCAAGTTAATTATACTAATAAGTGCAGCGTTTTCATTGGGTCTGAAACCATATTGGCAAGAGCTAAATATATTGAGTTTGGCTAGATATGAGTAAAGCTGCTTGTAGATTAGCTTTTCAAATATTTTTGACACAGTAGGCAGAATTGATATAGGTCTGTAATTGTTGACATCAGTGAGATCACCACATTTGTGGACTGGGGTTACTCTAGCTTTTTTTTTAGAATATCCGGAGAGGTTTGGAGTTCAAGTGATTTGTTGAAGAGCAATGCAATGGCAGGAGCTACAAATCTGGAGTTTTTTTTTGTAAATTAGAGATGGTATCTCATCAAGGTCGCTTGACTTAGTTTTATGGGAAAAATTACCTTAACGTCAGAGGAAGTAGCGGGAGCTAGGTACAGAGACTGGATAGTTACCTGTAAGGTAATCTTTAATATTAGTGAGTGAGGATGGAATATCATGAGCAAGGGATGTACCAATGGATGAAAAGAACCTATTGAATTCAATAGCAGTGTCTGAGGCCGAAAGCACACCATCGGTATTGGATAGGAGAAGGTTTTTTATTCAAAAACTTTTTTGATTCTAATATTTGGGAGATAGTGCTCCATGTTTTCTTAATGTTGCCCTTAATTTGTGTAAATTTATTTTCGTAGTATTTTATTTTGGCTCTTCTAATTATTTTAGACGGCATGAATACAAGAGAAATAAATATTGTGTCCATAATAAGGCTATAAAGAGGCCGACATTCCTTCACCTGAAAATATTCTCCATCTTCACTAAATATATTTTGTACATGAAAGAAAACGAAGCCTCGTATTTTATGGTAAACTTAGGGTGAGAACCACACTTCTCCTTTTAATTAGTTTTAAAATAATGCTCGAAATGTATATTAGAGGCTTTAGTCACTGTACATTAGTTATGACAAAAATATACAGTATATACATCTATGAAAACTGTGGATATACACAAAGAAGCAGCAGGAAGTAAACACTTTCACAGTATATTTTCTGATATATGTATTGAAACAAAATATTAAAAGTTTATTTATATTTTTTTATACAAGAATGTAAAAAATGTAATTTAATGATAACATTTATTTTACTTTTGTACATTTTTACAGAAGAATTTCCGACTTTTGAATCTTTGTAAAAAAATTGATAAAGTTTATATAAAAATCTCAGGAATTTACATATCTTAAATATATATTTAAGATCTGAGAGAAGAGTGTATGTTATAATATTCACTATTATTTTTAAATTTTAATAAATTTTAGATGCCACATTAGGCACTTATATAAACACAACTTAAATTTATGCAGAGTAATTAAAACTGCAAACCTAAGAACAAAGCTAACTGCAGAAGGCCTATTGGCCCATACAAGGCAGCTCCTATCTATAACCACCCAATCCCAGACATATACATGTACAACCCTCGCTTGAAACAATCGAGGGACCCCACCTCCACAATGTTACGCGGTAATTGGTTCCACAAATCAACAACCCTGTTACCGAACCAGTATTTACCCAAGTCTTTTCTAAATCTAAATCTATCCAATTTATACCCATTAAATTTTAAATTTAAATTTTGCCCCGAGGGGCGAGTTTATTGGGCAGCGCCACTCATCCTGTGAGTGGACACACCGCCATAGCAGCATGTACAACACTCCCCAATAGGAAGAAAACCCGCTGGGTTGTTCATCCTGTCACTTGTACCCAGACACAGCTGGGACTTGTTTAACTGTCTCAAGTGAACAGCTCCTCAAACAAGAAGATTAACATCTATCAACCCTTAAAAGCTTACGTTATCTTGCGGGTGCAAAATGGGGAAATCTTTTAAGAACAGTATCAATATTTGACAAATAGTGTTTTCCTAACTCAAACAATGTGGGGTTTATTAATCTACACATATTTCTGATGTCTCTCAGGTGTTCACATTCACGTAGATAGTGGTCAAGGCGGTGTCCATCACTCTCACCACAGATTCTGCAACTTCGCTGATCAACTGTTGTTTCCATTCCATATCTCCATGGATATCTGTATCCAAGACGGATTCTCGCTATTACTGATTCTCTCCCTCGTCCTCCTCCTCTTCGGCCATAATGATTGGGATTGCCAGCTGCAACCATGTTGTACCATCGTACAGATTCACTGGTTTGTGCTTCTATCCTCCTTTCCTCAGTTACCTTGTCACGGTGATGTTGCCTGACAATACCTCTAATTTGTAGTAGAGTCTTGGGTATGAAGTATTCAATATGGTCTCCTTCAGCGCCTTCAGCAGCCAGCACATCTGCTCGTTCATTCCCACATATCCCAACATGGGAGGGGATCCACAGAAACTTGATGACTCTTCCCTGATTGGTAAGAACTCTCACAGCTCTCTTAATTTCAGCGACTATTGCAAGATTTTCTGCCCGATTTTTACTTAGGCTTTGTAGTGCTGCTTTTGAATCCGTGCAAATCACTGCACCATTAGTGTTCCGTTCAAGAAACCTTAGCGCCATAACAATGGCAGTTAGCTCTGCTTGCGTTGAAGAGGCATAGTTCTCAATACGTGCTTTTTCTTCATTTCTGCGTTGGAAAGTATTATCCTTGATTACCGTGTATCCTGCACCAGCCCTGCCATTGACAGGATTAGATGACCCGTCAGTGTAGATTTGATCTAGTTCATCTCCGGCTTCTTTATAAATTTCCTCGAGATACTTGTGCCTCATTTCTTGTGGTAACATGTTGGATTTTTTCATTGCCATTTCATTGATGATGATCTTGCATGAGTCATCCTCCCAGGGAGGTAACCTCTCTACAGGCAGGAGCTCACGGGCTTGCTCAAGCAGGTGAAGCTCTTCGAGGTAGCAGACTGATCTGTGATGCCATTTTTTGCTTCTCCTGTTTTCCCCTGAAAGTAGCACAGAGCTCAGTTTTTTCTTAGCAATATCATTGTAATGGGGATCTCTGGCTATCCTAATTGCAAGCTTAGCATTCAGCTCCTGAATTCTGCTTTTAACACTGGGAAGGGACAACTCCTCTCGTAGATTAGACGTTTTGGCAGTTCTTGGAACTCCAAGAATGATTGTCATGGCTTCATTTTGAATGCTTTCAAGCCTTTTCATATCGCTTTGGGAGTAGGTGCACAGAACTGGTGCGGCATAGTCTATGACGGAGCGCACATAGGCTGTGTACATCATTTTTAGCACGGCAATAGAGGCTCCATGTCCATTCCAGGTCATAGCTTTCAGTGCCCTGAGTCGACTTTTGCATGTTCCTATGAGTTGATTGAGCTCCTCTTTCTTCCCCTTGTTAGAGCCGACAGTGACGCCAAGATACCGATAGTGGTCAACCCATTCAAGTGTTACACCATTAATTTGCAGTTCTTCATTTGCTCTCCGCTTGTGATGGGAGTATGCCTTCGTCTTGTTTGTGGAGAGAGTGAAACCGAGCTCAATACACTTCCTTCCAAGGAGTTCAATGGACTGTTCAATTTTTCCCAAGGTGGGAGCTTGTATTAGGACATCATCTGCATATCCCACTTGTTGTGTTCCTTCCGGAAAATCAATATTTGCAATGGCGTTCATAAGTACATTGAATAGTGTAGGGCTTAAGACTCCGCCTTGGGGGGTCCCGAGTTCCATATTCATTGTTCTGGAGACTGCTCCATTGAAGCAAACCTTGGCTTTCCTCCCTGTGAGGTAGTCTTCAACCCATTTCATGAGTCTCCCCTTGACACCCATGCATGCAAGCTCGTCCAGGATCGCAATCCCCTGTGCTTTGTCGAAGGCTCCTTTGATGTCCACAAATACAGAGTACCTAGCCGTGTCATTAGCCAAGTAATTAACTATACAATTTGCTGTGCTCCGTCCTTTAACAAATCCATTGACCCCCTCCCCTAACCTGCCTATTTTGTGCAACAGTCGGTTTAGGATGATCCTTTCAAGCATCTTGCAAGTGCATGACACGAGACTGATAGGTCTGTAATTACCAGGGTCATTGGGCTTCGGTATGGGAACAATTATTGCGTGTTTCCATTGTGTGGGCAACACTCCACTTAGGAATGACTTGTTAAACAGGTGGAGTAGTGGATTCCCAGACACTTCACACAGTTAGTTAGTTAGTTTAGTTCATTTATTATGCACCCCATACCCATCTTGTGGGCGGTAGTGGAAAGGGTTACAGAGGCACATAATGGGCTCAGGGACTGAACCCCACAATTCATTTAGCTAAGCAAGTTACAATCTTGATGAGCTAGTTACAAAATTCAATATAAGTCGTCACATCAACAATGGGTTCGAGATCGACCTCAAGTACAGGTTCTAAATTAAGCAACTGACATATGTGGAGAGCTAGTGTCAAAATTTATATGTTTGTCCTGCACACCGCCCCCTGTGCATTGAGTATTTCGTAGGTGACGCCATCTTCACCAGGTGCTGTACTTTTATCCTTTTTCATAGCGCCCCTTACTTCCTGGGCTGTGATTGGGTCCCCATATTCATCATCACTAGACAGTGCCCTTGTTATCCTAATTCTTCTGTCATCATGTCGCAGGAGCTGTTCCCTGCTGATTTCTGCAGGAAGGGAGGAGGAGGATGCTGCATCACTCCACTTGTGAATTAGTTCTTCAGCCTTACCCTGGGGGTCTTTGTGAGCCACAGGCCGGGCTCTGCCACCCTTAGCTATCTGAATTTTTGCCCACACTTGTCTTGCAGATGTTTCCCGTCCAATAGAGCTAGTGAACTCAAGCCATTGTCTTTCCCGCTCTTTAATCTTCTCTTCCCTGGCTACTTGACACACAGTTTTAAACAACTCTTGGTTACTCTCAGTGGGATGTCTCCGGTACTCTCTACTCATGTCTCGTACATTTGCGTTAAGCATCTTTATGTAATCATTCTCATACCATTTTATTTCCTTCCTCTGAGGGTTACTTCGCCCAGGCGTACGGCGCGGAACTCTTAGACAGCTCTCAATTTGGTGATTAAGGTCATCAACAAATGTGTCTTCTGGGATTTGGTATTCCGTGAACCAGTCACTCATCCTGTTTATGAAGTGCGGCCTCATGTCTGGTCCGAGTGATAACCTTTTTCTTTTGTTTGTCTCTTTTCTTCTCTTGCTCATGTCGACAGTGGTAATCAGTGCCCAGTGGTCACTACATAACCCCCCCGCACGACGATTGCCCGTGACCAGACGACTACTGCACCGACTACTGGGAGCCCTGCGAGGTGTCTGCCGCTCGATGTACGAGAAGACCTGCTACCGAGCGCTCTTCTCCCTCGCCTTCTATGCTTGCCTCAGGCCAGGGGAGGCGACCTACGCGGGGAAGGGGCAACACACTCTACGCTTGGACCAGCTAACTTTATCGCGGACGGGGATCGTCATCGCGTTTGCCTCCTACAAGCACAGCGCAGGGCGTACCCCCAAGTTAACCCTGAGTGCAGTCCCCTACAGTAAGTACTGCCCGGTACGTGCCATGACGAACTTCTTAAAACGACGGGGCTTGGAACCAGGACCTATCTTCCTGGGCGAATCGGGCTCCCCCGTCACCAGACAGGATTTCACATGGGTGCTCCGTGCCGCCGTTCGAGCACTAGGACTGCCTCCAAACGATTATGCACCACACTCCTTCCGAATCGGCAGGGCCACGCAGATGTCCATGGATGGCCTGGCGCCGGCGGCAATCAGAGCAGTCGGCAGGTGGAAAAGCGATGCGTTCCACTCCTACGTCAGGCAAGACGTCATTCCATTACCTAGATAAGTTATTCTGCGGCCAGCGGGCACCTCGCCCTTCAGGGGGGTGGGGGTCCGGCTTCGCTGGCCTGCGGAGTGGGGGTGCTGCGCCGGATCCCCAAGTCTAGGGCTGCCCGCAGCTACTTACCATATGTCAAGTGCTCACTACTGGTGCAAGTTGGGGGTTGCAGACTTTACATGTACTAGGCACTAGCATGTCATTACCCTGGAAAATCTTAAATATTATTTTCATGCCCTCTGCGTATGCAGAATATATTTTATCCATACTGTACTGGCTGTGCCACTCATTTATCTCTGGCATTGTTTAATTATAGCATTACGCTATTTTACCCTGAAAAATCTTCATTATTATTTCTATGCCCTCTGCGTATGCAGAATATATTTTATCATACTGTACTGGCTGTGCCACTCATTATCTCTGGCATTGTTTTAATTATAGCATTACGCTGTTTGCGAGTACTGCAGCATTGCTTCGGCTAGCTGACTCTAGGCACGGTTAACGTCCTATGACTTATTCCCTTAGTTGCATCTTTGCAGTACTGGCATTCTACTCAGTCATGTTACGACTTCTTTTTATTGTGGTACAGCAGTCGCTCTGTAAACATTAATTAATAAATTAAGGTCCCCCCGCTCCTGTTTGTTTTTCTCTCCACCCAGAAATGGCCCCTGCATAATTTAAATTAAGCGGGGGAATTCTGGGAGCGAGAATAAACATATACGCAGCATATGTCAAGTGCTCACTACTGGTGCAAGTTGGGTGTTGCAGACTTTACATGTACTAGGCACTAGCATGTCATTACCCCTGGAAAATCTTAAATATTATTTTCATGCCCTCTGCGTATGCAGAATATATTTTATCCATACTGTACTGGCTGTGCCACTCATTTATCTCTGGCATTGTTTAATTATAGCATTACGCTATTTTACCCTGAAAAATCTTCATTATTATTTCTATGCCCTCTGCGTATGCAGAATATATTTTATCATACTGTACTGGCTGTGCCACTCATTATCTCTGGCATTGTTTTAATTATAGCATTACGCTGTTTGCGAGTACTGCAGCATTGCTTCGGCTAGCTGACTCTAGGCACGGTTAACGTCCTATGACTTATTCCCTTAGTTGCATCTTTGCAGTACTGGCATTCTACTCAGTCATGTTACGACTTCTTTTTATTGTGGTACAGCAGTCGCTCTGTAAACATTAATTAATAAATTAAGGTCCCCCCGCTCCTGTTTGTTTTTCTCTCCACCCAGAAATGGCCCCTGCATAATTTAAATTAAGCGGGGGAATTCTGGGAGCAAGAATAAACATATACGCAGCATATGTCAAGTGCTCACTACTGATGCAAGTTGGGTGTTGCAGACTTTACATGTACTAGGCACTAGCATGTCATTACCCCTGGAAACTCTTAAATATTATTTTCATGCCCTCTGCGTATGCAGAATATATTTTATCCATACTGTACTGGCTGTGCCACTCATTTATCTCTGGCATTGTTTAATTATAGCATTACGCTATTTTACCCTGAAAAATCTTCATTATTATTTCTATGCCCTCTGCATATGCAGAATATATTTTATCATACTGTACTGGCTGTGCCACTCATTATCTCTGGCATTGTTTTAATTATAGCATTACGCTGTTTGCGAGTACTGCAACATTGCTTCGGCTAGCTGACTCTAGGCACGGTTAACGTCCTATGACTTATTCCCTTAGTTGCATCTTTGCAGTACTGGCATTCTACTCAGTCATGTTACGACTTCTTTTTATTGTGGTACAGCAGTCGCTCTGTAAACATTAATTAATAAATTAAGGTCCCCCCGCTCCTGTTTGTTTTTCTCTCCACCCGGAAATGGCCCCTGCATAATTTAAATTAAGCGGGGGAATTCTGGGAGCGAGAATAAACATATACGCAGCATATGTCAAGTGCTCACTACTGGTGCAAGTTGGGGGTTGCAGACTTTACATGTACTAGGCACTAGCATGTCATTACCCCTGGAAAATCTTAAATATTATTTTCATGCCCTCTGCGTATGCAGAATATATTTTATCCATACTGTACTGGCTGTGCCACTCATTTATCTCTGGCATTGTTTAATTATAGCATTACGCTATTTTACCCTGAAAAATCTTCATTATTATTTCTATGCCCTCTGCGTATGCAGAATATATTTTATCATACTGTACTGGCTGTGCCACTCATTATCTCTGGCATTGTTTTAATTATAGCATTATGCTGTTTGCGAGTACTTCAGCATTGCTTCGGCTAGCTGACTCTAGGCACGGTTAACGTCCTATGACTTATTCCCTTAGTTGCATCTTTGCAGTACTGGCATTCTACTCAGTCATGTTACGACTTCTTTTTATTGTGGTACAGCAGTCGCTCTGTAAACATTAATTAATAAATTAAGGTCCCCCCGCTCCTGTTTGTTTTTCTCTCCACCCAGAAATGGCCCCTGCATAATTTAAATTAAGCGGGGGAATTCTGGGAGCGAGAATAAACATATACGCAGCATATGTCAAGTGCTCACTACTGGTGCAAGTTGGGGGTTGCAGACTTTACATGTACTAGGCACTAGCATGTCATTACCCCTGGAAAATCTTAAATATTATTTTCATGCCCTCTGCGTATGCAGAATATATTTTATCCATACTGTACTGGCTGTGCCACTCATTTATCTCTGGCATTGTTTAATTATAGCATTACGCTATTTTACCCTGAAAAATCTTCATTATTATTTCTATGCCCTCTGCATATGCAGAATATATTTTATCATACTGTACTGGCTGTGCCACTCATTATCTCTGGCATTGTTTTAATTATAGCATTACGCTGTTTGCGAGTACTGCAACATTGCTTCGGCTAGCTGACTCTAGGCACGGTTAACGTCCTATGACTTATTCCCTTAGTTGTATCTTTGCAGTACTGGCATTCTACTCAGTCATGTTACGACTTCTTTTTATTGTGGTACAGCAGTCGCTCTGTAAACATTAATTAATAAATTAAGGTCCCCCAGCTCCTGTTTGTTTTTCTCTCCGCCCAGAACTGTGCACAATGTGTGTACTGGCATCCGTGTCCTGTGCATTCAGCAGGAGAGCATAGTCTAATCTTCCTCCTCTGAGGTGAGTTGGCTGTTCATCACCCAGGACTCTAAGGTTTTCACTTCCCCTGACAAAGAGTGACAGTTTCCGTCCATTGACATTGGGCTGATGACAGTTGGCACCAAAGTGTGGGTGTCTGGCATTCAGGTCACCGACCAGCAGGGTAGGTTCTTCATTAACAAATTCAGGCAGTTTGTCAAGGTCAAGTTTACTCTGTGGCACATATAGGTTGATTATATGTAGGACATTATTATTTAAGTGAAGGGTTACTCCCAGTGATTCAAACTCATCCCATATGTGCAGGTCATCAATAATCTGTGCGGGAATGTTGTTATTTACAAAAGTGATGAGACCCCGTTTTCTTTCCCCAGAGGGCAGGGAGAACTTGCGATAACCGCTGACCCTTGGGTTGAAGTCATCACCTACCAGCGTCTCCTGTAGCACTATGACGTCAGTTTGGTGTTCACGGACGTACTGTATGATGTCATTAATTCTATTGCGAACTCCATTACAGTTCCATTGCAGTATAGTGAGATGTTGTTCATTGTGATTATCCATTTTGAGGTTGTTTGTCATCAGCTGCACGTGTGTAATTATTATGTTCACATGTGTCATCGTGTATTCCATGGTGTTTGGTGCTACTGTGTGTACTGGTGTTACTGTGTGTACTGGTGTTACTGTGTACACTGGCGTTACTGTGTGTTACTGGCGTCACTGTGTGCACTGGTGTTACTGTGTGCACTGGTGTTACTGTGTACACTGGTGTTACTGTGTGTACTGGCGTCACTGTGTGCACTGGTGTTACTGTGTCCACTGGTGTTACTGTGTGTACTGGTGTTACTGTGTGTACTGGTGTTACTGTGTGTACTGGCGTCACTGTGTGCACTGGTGTTACTGTGTACACTGGTGTTACTGTGTGCACTGGTGTTACTGTGTACACTGGTGTTACTGTGTGTACTGGCGTTACTGTGTGTACTGGTGTTACTGTGTGTACTGGTGTTACTGTTTACACTGGTGTTACTGTGTACACTGGTGTTACTGTGTGCACTGGTGTTACTGTGTACACTGGTGTTACTGTGTGTACTGGTGTTACTGTGTACACTGGTGTTACTGTGTGTACTGGCGTTACTGTGTGCACTGGTATTACTGTGTGTACTGGCGTTACTGTGTGCACTGGTGTTACTGTGTGAACTGGCGTTACTGTGTGTACTGGCGTTACTGTGTGTACTGGCGTTACTGTGTGTACTGGCGTCACTGTGTGCACTGGTGTTACTGTGTGCACTGGTGTTACTGTGTGTACTGGCGTCACTGTGTGCACTGGTGTTACTGTGTGTACTGGCGTTACTGTGTGTACTGGCGTTACTGTGTGTACTGGTGTTACTGTGTGTACTGGCGTCACTGTGTGCACTGGTGTTACTGTGTGTACTGGCGTTACTGTGTGTACTGGCGTTACTGTGTGTACTGGTGTTACTGTGTGTACTGGTGTTACTGTGTGTACTGGCGTTACTGTGTGTACTGGTGTTACTGTGTGTACTGGCGATACTGTGTGTACTGGTGTTACTGTGTACACTGGCGTTACTGTGTACACTGGTGTTACTGTGTACACTGGTGTTACTGTGTACACTGGTGTTACTGTGTACACTGGCGTTACTTTGTGCACTGGTGTTACTGTGTACACTGGTGTTACTGTGTACACTGGTGTTACTGTGTGTACTGGTGTTACTGTGTGTACTGGTGTTACTGTGTACTGGTGTTACTGTGTACACTGGCGTTACTGTGTACACTGGTGTTACCGTGTACACTGGTGTTACTGTGTACACTGGTGTTACTGTGTACACTGGCGTTACTGTGTACACTGGTGTCACTGTGTACACTGGTGTTACTGTGTACACTGGTGTTACTGTGTACATTGGTGTTACTGTGTACACTGGTGTTACTGTGTACACTGGTGTTACTGTGTACACTGGTGTTACTGTGGACACTGGCGTTACTGTGTGTACTGGTGTTACTGTGTACACTGGCGTTACTGTGTACACTGGCGTTACTGTGTACACTGGTGTCACTGTGTACACTGGCGTTACTGTGTACACTGGTGTTACTGTGTACACTGGTGTTACTGTGTACACTGGTGTTACTGTGTACACTGGTGTTACTGTGTGTACTGGTGTTACTGTGTACACTGGTGTTACTGTGTACATTGGTGTTACTGTGTGTACTGGTGTTACTGTGTACACTGGTGTTACTGTGTACACTGGCGTTACTGTGTACACTGGTGTTACTGTGTACACTGGCGTTACTGTGTACACTGGTGTTACTGTGTACACTAGTGTGCTGGTGTCCTGGTTGTGTCTGCTGACGCACCTCGGCAGTATGTGTTGCGTCATCTTGCTCCAGGCTCTGGCTTGCAGGACCTCCACTTGATGGACTCTGCTGTTGCAGGATTTGGAGGATTTTTTCCTGAGTCTTCTCAATCTGGCAGAGGACTTTCTCAAGTTCCGTCTGCTTTTGCAATATTTGGTGGACTACTGGATGAACTCTTATCATGCGGTCTAATATTGTTGTAACACAAACCTGAGTGACGACCTCCTGGGGGTCAGGAGTGCCTGGAGGGGGAGGCAGATGGGAGACAGTGGGTTTCGTGTTCTGTCTTGTGTTGATACTTTTAATACCTTGTTAATATCCCCTTTGTTATGTCCATTCATCCACTTGTAAACCTCTATCATGTCACCCCTAACTCTTCGCCTTTCCAGTGAATGCAACTTAAGCTTTGTTAATCTTTCTTCATATAAAAGATTTCTAATTTGGGGAATTAACTTTGTCATCCTACGCTGGACACGTTCAAGTGAATTTATACCCATCCTATAGTACCGCGACCAAAACTGAACTGCATAATCTAAATGGGGCCTAACCAGAGCAAGATATAGCTGAAGAACCACACCAGGTGTCTTGTTACTAACGCTTCGATTAATAAATCCCAGTGTCCTATTTGCCTTATTACGAACATTCATGCATTGATCCTTTTGTTTTAAATTCTTACTAATCATAACTCCCAGATCCCTTTCGCAATTCGACTTCGCAATTTCAACACCATCTAGCTCGTATCTTGTAACTCTATCATCATTACCTAGCCTCAAAACTTTACATTTATCAGCATTAAACTGCATCTGCCAATCCTTGACCATTTCAAAACCCTATTCAGATCAACTTGAAGAGATAGTGAGTCTTCTCCCGTATTAATTTCCCTGCCGATTTTTGTATCATCGGAAAATTTGCAAATGTTGCTACTCAAACTTGAATCTAAATAATTTATATGTATATTATAAACAACAGAGGTCCCAGGACAGAGCCTTGAGGCACTCCACTTACAACATTTTCCCACTCTGACTTAACCCCATTTATACTAACTCTCTGTTTCCTTTGAAATAGCCATGCCCTAATCCAGCTTAATATAGCACCCCCAATACCATGAGCCTCTATCTTTTAAATCAGTCTTTCATGTGGCACTGTGTCAAAAGCTTTGCTAAAGTCAAAGTACACAACATCACAATCCTTACCACAATCAACTGCCTTAACTATGCTAGAATAAAAAGATAACAAATTTGTTAAACATCATCGGCCGTTTATAAAACCATGTTGCGACTCAATTATTAATTTATGTTTTTCAAGATGAAGACGAATTTTATTTGCAATTATAGATTCGAGTAACTTTCCCACAATAGACGTTAGGCTAATTGGTCGATAGTTTGACGCAAGTGATCTATCTCCTTTCTTAAAAACTGGTATCACATTAGCAACTTTCGATAACTTTGACACTCTGCCTGACTCCATTGATTTATTAAATATGGTAGACAGTGGGTCGCAAAGCTCCTCTTTGCATTCTTTAAGCACCCTGGCAAACACTTCATCCGGCCCTGGGGATTTGTTTGGTTTGAGTTTTACTATTTGTTTAAGAACATCCTCCCTGGTTATAGATAGGAGCTGCCTCGTATGGGCCAATAGGCCTTCTGTAGTTGCCTTTGTTTTTATGTTCTTATGCCCGAAACGCTTTGCGTAATAGTGGCTTTAGGCATTGTATGTACTAGCTCTATGTATAAATCCATCAACTTTTGTATCTTACCTTGTATGTATGTACTTTACCTGAATAAACATTTGATTTTGATTTGATTTGATTTACCCTGACGATCGTCACCTTTGTCACTGTCACAATGACTCTGATCACCATTGCCAAACTCCACAGTTTGTTCAGTTAGAGAGAGCTGGGCGCAGGTGTATTCCTCCTTAGCTTTAGGACTGACCATTGTGTCTAATAATAAACTGAACACTTTGACCTATTGACCTCCCATAGGTCGCTGGTCGTAATGACCAAGAGGTCAGCCGCCGGCCTCTGTAGTTTCAAGTCCTGTGTTAAAGTCTGGCTGTGTTTCTGTTAACTTATAAACAGTTGCAAATGCTCAGGATTTGTCAACCATTATGTCAGCTTTAGCACTTGACAAACGTTGGCCAATTAATGGCTTGCAAGAACGTGTACATGTATATCTCTCTGATCACTTAGGTTGTTGCTGCCTACCTAATTAATATTATTAATGACACGTGTTTGCAAAATCAAATGAAATTCGTAAATAAAGTCTTCGTAATAGTCTACAGTTTTAATAAACCTGCTTCGGTTGCAATTCTCCTCAATGTACAAAACGCCTAATTGGCATACCAAAAATACCTAATGTATTAATAAAAAATATATGAATGCACTCTGCACTATGGTGCTAAATAATAATTGAATATATGAAAATTCCTGAGACTTTTATACAAATATTACCTACCCTGACCATCACCACCTACCCTGATGATTACCACCTACCCTGACGATCACCACCTACCCTGACGATCACCACCTACCACAGGGTAGGTGGTGACCGTCAGGGTAGGTGGTGATCGTCAGGGTAGGTGGTGATCGTCAGGGTAGGTGGTGATCGTCAGGGTAGGTGGTGATCGTCAGGGTAGGTGGTGATCATCAGGGTAGGTGGTGATCATCAGGGTAGGTAGTGATGGTCAGGGTAGGTGGTGATCATCAGGGTAGGTGGTGATCATCAGGGTAGGTGGTGATCATCAGGGTAGGTGGTGATCATCAGGGTAGGTGGTGATGGTCAGGGTAGGTAGTGATGGTCAGGGTAGATGGTGATCGTCAGGGTAGGTAGTGATCGTCAGGGTAGGTGGTGACCGTCAGGGTAGGTGGTGATCGTCAGGGTAGGTGGTGATCATCAGGGTAGGTGGTGATCGTCAGGGTAGGTAGTGATGGTCAGGGTAGGTGGTGATCATCAGGGTAGGTAGTGATGGTCAGGGTAGAGTGGTGATCATCAGGGAAGGTGGTGATCGTCAGGGTAGGTGGTGATCGTCAGGGTAGGTGGTGATCGTCAGGGAAGGTGGTGATCGTCAGGGTAGGTGGTGATCGTCAGGGTAGGTAGTGATCGTCAGGGTAGGTGGTGATCGTCAGGGTAGGTGGTGATCGTCAGGGTAGGTGGTGATCGTCAGGGTAGGTGGTGATCGTCAGGGTAGGTGGTGATCGTCAGGGTAGGTGGTGATCGTCAGGGTAGGTAGTGATCGTCAGGGTAGGTGGTGATCGTCAGGGTAGGTGGTGATCGTCAGGGTAGGTGGTGATCGTCAGGGTAGGTAGTGATCGTCAGGGAAGGTGGTGACCGTCAGGGTAGGTGGTGATCGTCCGGGTAGGTAGTGATCGTCAGGGTAGGTGGTGATCGTCAGGGTAGGTGGTGATCATCAGGGTAGGTGGTGATCGTCAGGGTAGGTAGTGATCGTCAGGGAAGGTGGTGACCGTCAGGGTAGGTGGTGATCGTCAGGGTAGGTAGTGATCGTCAGGGTAGGTGGTGATCATCAGGGTAGGTGGTGATCATCAGGGTAGGTAGTGATCATCAGGGTAGGTAGTGATGGTCAGGGTAGGTGGTGATCGTCAGGGTAGGTGGTGATCGTCAGGGTAGGTAGTGATCGTCAGGGTAGGTAGTGATCGTCAGGGAAGGTGGTGACCGTCAGGGTAGGTGGTGATCGTTAGGGTAGGTAGTGATCGTCAGGGTAGGTGGTGATCGTCAGGGTAGGTGGTGATCATCAGGGTAGGTGGTGATCATCAGGGTAGGTAGTGATCATCAGGGTAGGTAGTGATGGTCAGGGTAGGTGGTGATCGTCAGGGTAGGTGGTGATCGTCAGGGTAGGTGGTGATCATCAGGGTAGGTAGTGATGGTCAGGGTAGGTGGTGATCGTCAGGGTAGGTAGTGATCGTCAGGGTAGGTGGTGACCGTCAGGGTAGGTAGTGATGGTCAGAGTAGGTGGTGATCGTCAGGGTAGGTGGTGATCGTCAGGGTAGGTGGTGATCATCAGGGTAGGTGGTGATCGTCAGGGTAGGTGGTGATCGTCAGGGTAGGTGGTGATCGTCAGGGTAGGTGGTAATCATCAGGGTAGGTGGTGATGGTCAGGGTAGGTGGTGATCGTCAGGGTAGGTGGTGATCATCAGGGTAGGTGGTGATCGTCAGGGTAGGTGGTGATCGTCAGGGTAGGTGGTGATCATCAGGGTAGGTGGTGATCGTCAGGGTAGGTGGTGATCGTCAGGGTAGGTGGTGATCGTCAGGGTAGGTGGTGATCATCAGGGTAGGTGGTGATGGTCAGGGTAGGTGGTGATCGTCAGGGTAGGTGGTGATCATCAGGGTAGGTGGTGATCATCAGGGTAGGTGGTGATCGTCAGGGTAGGTGGTGATCATCAGGGTAGGTGGTGATCATCAGGGTAGGTGGTGATCATCAGGGTAGGTGGTGATCATCAGGGTAGGTGGTGATTATCAGGGTAGGTGGTGATGGTCAGGGTAGGTAGTGATGGTCAGGGTAGGTGGTGATCATCAGGGTAGGTGGTGATCGTCAGGGTAGGTGGTGATCATCAGGGTAGGTAGTGATGGTCAGGGTAGGTAGTGATGGTCAGGGTAGGTGGTGATCGTCAGGGTAGGTAGTGATCGTCAGGGTAGGTGGTGACCGTCAGGGTAGGTGGTGATCGTCAGGGTAGGTGGTGATCATCAGGGTAGGTAGTGATCTTCAGGGTAGGTGGTGATCGTCAGGGTAGGTGGTGATCGTCAGGGTAGGTGGTGATCGTCAGGGTAGGTAGTGATCGTCAGGGTAGGTGGTGATCGTCAGGGTAGGTGGTGATCATCAGGGTAGGTGGTGATCGTCAGGGTAGGTGGTGATCATCAGGGTAGGTGGTGATCATCAGGGTAGGTGGTGATCGTCAGGGTAGGTGGTGACCGTCAGGGTAGGTAGTGATGGTCAGAGTAGGTGGTGATCGTCAGGGTAGGTGGTGATCGTCAGGGTAGGTGGTGATCGTCATGGTAGGTGGTGATCATCAGGGTAGGTGGTGATCGTCAGGGTAGGTGGTGATCATCAGAGTAGGTGGTGATCATCAGGGTAGGTGGTGATCGTCAGGGTAGGTAGTGATCGTCAGGTAGGTGGTAATCGTCAGGGTAGGTAGTGATCATTATTGTAACTCAAAGAACAGAAGTGACATCAAGACAGCATCATAGGACAAGTGACAGGAATTGCCCTGGCTGAGCTAGTAGCTCACTTTACTGATCAGGGAGGAAAAACACCAACAGCGTGGGGGCCTATGCAAATGTTTTTCCCCTCCATCAGAAAATCCTCCGCTTTCCTGTGTAAGTGGTCATTTACTGCCACATGATGGTGAGTAGCTGGCTAGCCAGAGGCTTAGGGCCCGCACAGGAATATTCCTGCCAAAAAAAGCTCAGAAATTCTATCCCCAATACTCTTTAGGTTCAATCACATCATCATAATCTCAGTATATCTTGGGCTATGAGAATAATCTTGGGATTATTCGCATGGTTTCATTTTGCACTTTCTCCAACTTGTCTTTACCAAAACCAGACAAGACACGGGCAGCATAATCAATAAATCACACAATATGCTATGTGATGCTAGATGTATATATACGTCAATATGCTAGATGTATATATACGTCAATATGCTAGATGTATATTTCTCACTTTCTTATACCTGTCGCAGGTTCTAGGTGAATCGACGGTGTATGCGTGTTTATCTGTGTGGTATCACTGCATTTCACTCGTCTGTGAATGTGAGCTTCACATACACCACACATTTAGTATTGTGTGATTATTATTGTTCATGTTATTGCCTGTCCCATTGACAGTGCCTTTGCATTTATTGCATATCATCGTTACCGAATATCCGGTTGGAACTCTTGTGATCCCTTTGCATACCGGCAGTTAGGTTGCCGTGTTAGTGATTGGCTGTCAACTGTGTTAAGTTAGGTGTTTCTCCACGAGTGGATACGAGTCGATTAGCCAGACATCAAGAGTCTCGCTAATGCAACCATATCTTTGCTGACGCCAATCTAAAGTAATCAAGCACCCTGTGTATTAGTGGTTAAGTTAGTAAATAAACTACTCTTAAGTTTTATGCGGTGTTTCCGTTGAACCACTTCTGAATACTGCCAATATTACTCAAGCTTTCAGCTCTATGTGTCTTCAACACCGAGTTGCCTAATTCACTAAACTATAAATATGATGAGGACCCTAGGAGTCCCTTAAAGTGTTACATCATTGAGGAGATTCCAACGACCAACGTGGAGCAGGACCAGGTGAGGCTAGTCTGAGAAGAGACCGACAAGGACTCTAACTCGACCTTGCTCTCCCAGGCCCTGTACGGTTGCTCTCGTATTTTCTATTCTGCTAATTCCGACAGCTTCGTAAGCGTCTGCCATGTACATTGGCGACGTACGCATTGCAGTCGTGAAAGCAAAAAAGAAACACCCCCACATCTGGCGCCCAACATGGGGCTTAGTTGGAACCTATGAGTTAGGTTGTACAGTAAAATTTCGCACTTAAATTTTCCCTGAAAATTCAAAAGTGACGATCAGTATTCAGAGGATGTTTAACACCCTGTTAGGTACACACACCACCAGTATGTTTTGAGTGTGGAATGTACAAACAGCGCTACCTGCATCTTCAACTGGCCTTGACCGCTCGTAGACCTGACGACTACGACACTCTTACTGAGCTAGAGTGTAAGGAACGAGTGGAACAGCACATGAGGGCCATGAAAGAGGTGATGCTACAAGCACACATGCAGGGTAGTGCTGAGGTGGCGTGCACGAGTCTCATCACACTGGATGAAGCTATCGGTGGTGAGACCCCAGTGAGAGATAACACAGTGGGAGAGACCCCAGTGAGAGACAACTTGGAGGTAGAGACCCCTGTGGGTGACGTCACCGAGAATGATGTCGCTTTAATCACGCGCGCTGCGGAAGAAAACGGAGTCACGCGGGAATGTAGCCCTTTAAATACTCCGTTGGGGGGATTCTATGGGAAGAATCTCGGCCCAAAAGGTCCTTGTGGACGACACCAACTCAAAGAGTAGGTATTACAGGCTCGCAATTATTCACCTTAGAGGAATACCGTAACCAAGTTAGGGAGTTGGGATTCGAAGGGAATAAAGTAGCAGAGCAAGCCATGAAACTCTGGACTGATCAGCAGGACAGAGAAAGCAAACTGTGGACTGATCAGCAAGAGAGAGAAAACAAACGCTGGACTGATCAGCAGAACCGAGGAAGTACTGAACGCATAACTCGCATGCAGTTGCAAGTAGGCAGGATGACCAGACAAGTGGTCGTTCAACGGAGACTAACGTTGAACAAGGTAAGACTGTCAAACTACCTAAACTAGCTAACTTTGATGAGAGGGACGACTCGATGGATGCATACATCAAGCGTTTCGAAGGTCAGCCGCTGATTGCGGGTGGGAAAGATCAAAGTGGGCACTCGCTCTTAGTGCATTGTTAAAAGAGGGCATTAACTATCTACCACACTCTGGGTCCGCACCACCAGCGCGGAGATTACGAGGCATTGACAACAGCGCTGCTGAACGGTTTTGGCATCACTGCAGACCGGATGCTAGAGAATTTCCGTAGGGCTCNATTAGTGAGTGAGGATGGAATATCATGAGCAAGGGATGTACCAATGGATGAAAAGAACCTATTGAATTCAATAGCAGTGTCTGAGGCCGAAAGCACACCATCGTATTGGATAGGAGAAGGTTTTTTATTCAAAAACTTTTTTGATTCTAATATTTGGGAGATAGTGCTCCATGTTTTCTTAATGTTGCCCTTAATTTGTGTAAATTATTTTCGTAGTATTTTATTTTGGCTCTTCTAATTATTTTAGACGGCATGAATACAAGAGAAATAAATATTGTGTCCATAATAAGGCTATAAAGAGGCCGACATTCCTTCACCTGAAAATATTCTCCATCTTCACTAAATATATTTTGTACATGAAAGAAAACGAAGCCTCGTATTTTATGGTAAACTTAGGGTGAGAACCACACTTCTCCTTTTAATTAGTTTTAAAATAATGCTCGAAATGTATATTAGAGGCTTTAGTCACTGTACATTAGTTATGACAAAAATATACAGTATATACAACTATGGAAAACTGTGGATATACACAAAGAAGCAGCAGGAAGTAAACACTTTCACAGTATATTTTCTGATATATGTATTGAAACAAAATATTAAAAGTTTATTTATATTTTTTTATACAAGAATGTAAAAAATGTAATTTAATGATAACATTTATTTTACTTTTGTACATTTTTACAGAAGAATTTCCGACTTTTGAATCTTTGTAAAAAAATTGATAAAGTTTATATAAAAATCTCAGGAATTTACATATCTTAAATATATATTTAAGATCTGAGAGAAGAGTGTATGTTATAATATTCACTATTATTTTTAAATTTTAATAAATTTTAGATGCCACATTAGGCACTTATATAAACACAACTTAAATTTATGCAGAGTAATTAAAACTGCAAACCTAAGAACAAAGCTAACTGCAGAAGGCCTATTGGCCCATACAAGGCAGCTCCTATCTATAACCACCCAATCCCAGACATATACATGTACAACCCTCGCTTGAAACAATCGAGGGACCCCACCTCCACCACGTTACGCGGTAATTGGTTCCACAAATCAACAACCCTGTTACCGAACCAGTATTTACCCAAGTCTTTCCTAAATCTAAATCTATCCAATTTATACCCATTAAATTTTAAATTTAAATTTTGCCCCGAGGGGCGAGTTTATTGGGCAGCGCCACTCATCCTGTGAGTGGACACACCGCCATAGCAGCATGTACAACACTCCCCAATAGGAAGAAAACCCGCTGGGTTGTTCATCCTGTCACTTGTACCCAGACACAGCTGGGACTTGTTTAACTGTCTCAAGTGAACAGCTCCTCAAACAAGAAGATTAACATCTATCAACCCTTAAAAGCTTACGTTATCTTGCGGGTGCAAAATGGGGAAATCTTTTAAGAACAGTATCAATATTTGACAAATAGTGTTTTCCTAACTCAAACAATGTGGGGTTTATTAATCTACACATATTTCTGATGTCTCTCAGGTGTTCACATTCACGTAGATAGTGGTCAAGGCGGTGTCCATCACTCTCACCACAGATTCTGCAACTTCGCTGATCAACTGTTGTTTCCATTCCATATCTCCATGGATATCTGTATCCAAGACGGATTCTCGCTATTACTGATTCTCTCCCTCGTCCTCCTCCTCTTCGGCCATAATGATTGGGATTGCCAGCTGCAACCATGTTGTACCATCGTACAGATTCACTGGTTTGTGCTTCTATCCTCCTTTCCTCAGTTACCTTGTCACGGTGATGTTGCCTGACAATACCTCTAATTTGTAGTAGAGTCTTGGGTATGAAGTATTCAATATGGTCTCCTTCAGCGCCTTCAGCAGCCAGCACATCTGCTCGTTCATTCCCACATATCCCAACATGGGAGGGGATCCACAGAAACTTGATGACTCTTCCCTGATTGGTAAGAACTCTCACAGCTCTCTTAATTTCAGCGACTATTGCAAGATTTTCTGCCCGATTTTTACTTAGGCTTTGTAGTGCTGCTTTTGAATCGGTGCAAATCACTGCACCATTAGTGTTCCGTTCAAGAAACCTTAGCGCCATAACAATGGCAGTTAGCTCTGCTTGCGTTGAAGAGGCATAGTTCTCAATACGTGCTTTTTCTTCATTTCTGCGTTGGAAAGTATTATCCTTGATTACCGTGTATCCTGCACCAGCCCTGCCATTGACAGGATTAGATGACCCGTCAGTGTAGATTTGATCTAGTTCATCTCCGGCTTCTTTATAAATTTCCTCGAGATACTTGTGCCTCATTTCTTGTGGTAACATGTTGGATTTTTTCATTGCCATTTCATTGATGATGATCTTGCATGAGTCATCCTCCCAGGGAGGTAACCTCTCTACAGGCAGGAGCTCACGGGCTTGCTCAAGCAGGTGAAGCTCTTCGAGGTAGCAGACTGATCTGTGATGCCATTTTTTGCTTCTCCTGTTTTCCCCTGAAAGTAGCACAGAGCTCAGTTTTTTCTTAGCAATATCATTGTAATGGGGATCTCTGGCTATCCTAATTGCAAGCTTAGCATTCAGCTCCTGAATTCTGCTTTTAACACTGGGAAGGGACAACTCCTCTCGTAGATTAGACGTTTTGGCAGTTCTTGGAACTCCAAGAATGATTGTCATGGCTTCACTTTGAATGCTTTCAAGCCTTTTCATATCGCTTTGGGAGTAGGTGCACAGAACTGGTGCGGCATAGTCTATGACGGAGCGCACATAGGCTGTGTACATCATTTTTAGCACGGCAATAGAGGCTCCATGTCCATTCCAGTTCATAGCTTTCAGTGCCCTGAGTCGACTTTTGCATGTTCCTATGAGTTGATTGAGCTCCTCTTTCTTCCCCTTGTTAGAGCCGACAGTGACGCCAAGATACCGATAGTGGTCAACCCATTCAAGCGTTACACCATTAATTTGCAGTTCTTCATTTGCTCTCCGCTTGTGATGGGAGTATGCCTTCGTCTTGTTTGTGGAGAGAGTGAAACCGAGCTCCATACACTTCCTTCCAAGGAGTTCAATGGACTGTTCAATTTTTCCCAAGGTGGGAGCTTGTATTAGGACATCATCTGCATATCCCACTTGTTGTGTTCCTTCCGGAAAATCAATATTTGCAATGGCGTTCATAAGTACATTGAATAGTGTAGGGCTTAAGACTCCGCCTTGGGGGGTCCCGAGTTCCATATTCATTGTTCTGGAGACTGCTCCATTGAAGCAAACCTTGGCTTTCCTCCCTGTGAGGTAGTCTTCAACCCATTTCATGAGTCTCCCCTTGACACCCATGCATGCAAGCTCGTCCAGGATCGCAATCCCCTGTGCTTTGTCGAAGGCTCCTTTGATGTCAACAAATACAGAGTACCTAGCCGTGTCATTAGCCAAGTAATTAACTATACAATTTGCTGTGCTCCGTCCTTTAACAAATCCATTGACCCCTCCCCTAACCTGCCTATTTTGTGCAACAGTCGGTTTAGGATGATCCTTTCAAGCATCTTGCAAGTGCATGACACGAGACTGATAGGTCTGTAATTACCAGGGTCATTGGGCTTCGGTATGGGAACAATTATTGCGTGTTTCCATTGTGTGGGCAACACTCCACTTAGGAATGACTTGTTAAACAGGTGGAGTAGTGGATTCCCAGACACTTCACACAGTTAGTTAGTTAGTTTAGTTCATTTATTATGCACCCCATACCCATCTTGTGGGCGGTAGTGGAAAGGGTTACAGAGGCACATAATGGGCTCAGGGACTGAACCCCACAATTCATTTAGCTAAGCAAGTTACAATCTTGATGAGCTAGTTACAAAATTCAATATAAGTCGTCACATCAACAATGGGTTCGAGATCGACCTCAAGTACAGGTTCTAAATTAAGCAACTGACATATGTGGAGAGCTAGTGTCAAAATTTATATGTTTGTCCTGCACACCGCCCCCTGTGCATTGAGTATTTCGTAGGTGACGCCATCTTCACCAGGTGCTGTACTTTTATCCTTTTTCATAGCGCCCCTTACTTCCTGGGCTGTGATTGGGTCCCCATATTCATCATCACTAGACAGTGCCCTTGTTATCCTAATTCTTCTGTCATCATGTCGCAGGAGCTGTTCCCTGCTGATTTCTGCAGGAAGGGAGGAGGAGGATGCTGCATCACTCCACTTGTGAATTAGTTCTTCAGCCTTACCCTGGGGGTCTTTGTGAGCCACAGGCCGGGCTCTGCCACCCTTAGCTATCTGAATTTTTGCCCACACTTGTCTTGCAGATGTTTCCCGTCCAATAGAGCTAGTGAACTCAAGCCATTGTCTTTCCCGCTCTTTAATCTTCTCTTCCCTGGCTACTTGACACACAGTTTTAAACAACTCTTGGTTACTCTCAGTGGGATGTCTCCGGTACTCTCTACTCATGTCTCGTACATTTGCGTTAAGCATCTTTATGTAATCATTCTCATACCATTTTATTTCCTTCCTCTGAGGGTTACTTCGCCCAGGCGTACGGCGCGGAACTCTTAGACAGCTCTCAATTTGGTGATTAAGGTCATCAACAAATGTGTCTTCTGGGATTTGGTATTCCGTGAACCAGTCACTCATCCTGTTTATGAAGTGCGGCCTCATGTCTGGTCCGAGTGATAACCTTTTTCTTTTGTTTGTCTCTTTTCTTCTCTTGCTCATGTCGACAGTGGTAATCAGTGCCCAGTGGTCACTACATAACCCCCCGCACGACGATTGCCCGTGACCAGACGACTACTGCATCGACTACTGGGAGCCCTGCGAGGTGTCTGCCGCTCGATGTACGAGAAGACCTGCTACCGAGCGCTCTTCTCCCTCGCCTTCTATGCTTGCCTCAGGCCAGGGGAGGCGACCTACGCGGGGAAGGGGCAACACACTCTACGCTTGGACCAGCTAACTTTATCGCGGACGGGGATCGTCATCGCGTTTGCCTCCTACAAGCACAGCGCAGGGCGTACCCCCAAGTTAACCCTGAGTGCAGTCCCCTACAGTAAGTACTGCCCGGTACGTGCCATGACGAACTTCTTAAAACGACGGGGCTTGGAACCAGGACCTATCTTCCTGGGCGAATCGGGCTCCCCCGTCACCAGACAGGATTTCACATGGGTGCTCCGTGCCGCCGTTCGAGCACTAGGACTGCCTCCAAACGATTATGCACCACACTCCTTCCGAATCGGCAGGGCCACGCAGATGTCCATGGATGGCCTGGCGCCGGCGGCAATCAGAGCAGTCGGCAGGTGGAAAAGCGATGCGTTCCACTCCTACGTCAGGCAAGACGTCATTCCATTACCTAGATAAGTTATTCTGCGGCCAGCGGGCACCTCGCCCTTCAGGGGGGTGGGGGTCCGGCTTCGCTGGCCTGCGGAGTGGGGGTGCTGCGCCGGATCCCCAAGTCTAGGGCTGCCCGCAGCTACTTACCATATGTCAAGTGCTCACTACTGGTGCAAGTTGGGGGTTGCAGACTTTACATGTACTAGGCACTAGCATGTCATTACCCCTGGAAAATCTTAAATATTATTTTCATGCCCTCTGCGTATGCAGAATATATTTTATCCATACTGTACTGGCTGTGCCACTCATTTATCTCTGGCATTGTTTAATTATAGCATTACGCTATTTTACCCTGAAAAATCTTCATTATTATTTCTATGCCCTCTGCGTATGCAGAATATATTTTATCATACTGTACTGGCTGTGCCACTCATTATCTCTGGCATTGTTTTAATTATAGCATTACGCTGTTTGCGAGTACTGCAGCATTGCTTCGGCTAGCTGACTCTAGGCACGGTTAACGTCCTATGACTTATTCCCTTAGTTGCATCTTTGCAGTACTGGCATTCTACTCAGTCATGTTACGACTTCTTTTTATTGTGGTACAGCAGTCGCTCTGTAAACATTAATTAATAAATTAAGGTCCCCCCACTCCTGTTTGTTTTTCTCTCCACCCAGAAATGGCCCCTGCATAATTTAAATTAAGCGGGGAATTCTGGGAGCGAGAATAAACATATACGCAGCATATGTCAAGTGCTCACTACTGGTGCAAGTTGGGGGTTGCAGACTTTACATGTACTAGGCACTAGCATGTCATTACCCCTGGAAAATCTTAAATATTATTTTCATGCCCTCTGCGTATGCAGAATATATTTTATCCATACTGTACTGGCTGTGCCACTCATTTATCTCTGGCATTGTTTAATTATAGCATTACGCTATTTTACCCTGAAAAATCTTCATTATTATTTCTATGCCCTCTGCGTATGCAGAATATATTTTATCATACTGTACTGGCTGTGCCACTCATTATCTCTGGCATTGTTTTAATTATAGCATTACGCTGTTTGCGAGTACTGCAACATTGCTTCGGCTAGCTGACTCTAGGCACGGTTAACGTCCTATGACTTATTCCCTTAGTTGCATCTTTGCAGTACTGCATTCTACTCAGTCATGTTACGACTTCTTTTTATTGTGGTACAGCAGTCGCTCTGTAAACATTAATTAATAAATTAAGGTCCCCCAGCTCCTGTTTGTTTTTCTCTCCCCCCAGAACTGTGCACAATGTGTGTACTGGCATCCGTGTCCTGTGCATTCAGCAGGAGAGCATAGTCTAATCTTCCTCCTCTGAGGTGAGTTGGCTGTTCATCACCCAGGACTCTAAGGTTTTCACTTCCCCTGACAAAGAGTGACAGTTTCCGTCCATTGACATTGGGCTGATGACAGTTGGCACCAAAGTGTGGGTGTCTGGCATTCAGGTCACCGACCAGCAGGGTAGGTTCTTCATTAACATATTCAGGCAGTGTGTCAAGGTCAAGTTTACTCTGTGGCACATATAGGTTGATTATATGTAGGACATTATTATTTAAGTAAAGGGTTACTCCCAGTGATTCAAACTCATCCCATATGTGCAGGTCATCAATAATCTGTGCGGGAATGTTGTTATTTACAAAAGTGATGAGACCCCGTTTTCTTTCCCCAGAGGGCAGGGAGAACTTGCGATAACCGCTGACCCTTGGGTTGAAGTCATCACCTACCAGCGTCTCCTGTAGCACTATGACGTCAGTTTGGTGTTCACGGACGTACTGTATGATGTCATTAATTCTATTGCGAACTCCATTACAGTTCCATTGCAGTATAGTGAGATGTTGTTCATTGTGATTATCCATTTTGAGGTTGTTTGTCATCAGCTGCACGTGTGTAATTATTATGTTCACATGTGTCATCGTGTATTCCATGGTGTTTGGTGCTACTGTGTGTACTGGTGTTACTGTGTGTACTGGTGTTACTGTGTACACTGGCGTTACTGTGTGTACTGGCGTCACTGTGTGCACTGGTGTTACTGTGTGCACTGGTGTTACTGTGTACACTGGTGTTACTGTGTGTACTGGCGTCACTGTGTGCACTGGTGTTACTGTGTGTACTGGCGTTACTGTGTGCACTGGTATTACTGTGTGTACTGGCGTTACTGTGTGTACTGGCGTCACTGTGTACACTGGTGTTACTGTGTGTACTGGCGTTACTGTGTGCACTGGTATTACTGTGTGTACTGGCGTTACTGTGTGCACTGGTGTTACTGTGTGTACTGGCGTTACTGTGTGTACTGGCGTTACTGTGTGTACTGGCGTTACTGTGTGTACTGGCGTCACTGTGTGCACTGGTGTTACTGTGTGCACTGGTGTTACTGTGTGTACTGGCGTCACTGTGTGCACTGGTGTTACTGTGTGTACTGGCGTTACTGTGTGTACTGGCGTTACTGTGTGTACTGGTGTTACTGTGTGTACTGGCGTCACTGTGTGCACTGGTGTTACTGTGTGTACTGGCGTTACTGTGTGTACTGGCGTTACTGTGTGTACTGGTGTTACTGTGTGTACTGGTGTTACTGTGTGTACTGGCGTTACTGTGTGTACTGGTGTTACTGTGTGTACTGGCGATACTGTGTGTACTGGTGTTACTGTGTACACTGGCGTTACTGTGTACACTGGTGTTACTGTGTACACTGGTGTTACTGTGTACACTGGTGTTACTGTGTACACTGGCGTTACTTTGTGCACTGGTGTTACTGTGTACACTGGTGTTACTGTGTACACTGGTGTTACTGTGTGTACTGGTGTTACTGTGTGTACTGGTGTTACTGTGTGTACTGGTGTTACTGTGTACTGGTGTTACTGTGTACACTGGCGTTACTGTGTACACTGGTGTTACCGTGTACACTGGTGTTACTGTGTACACTGGTGTTACTGTGTACACTGGCGTTACTGTGTACACTGGTGTCACTGTGTACACTGGTGTTACTGTGTACACTGGTGTTACTGTGTACATTGGTGTTACTGTGTACACTGGTGTTACTGTGTACACTGGTGTTACTGTGTACACTGGTGTTACTGTGTACACTGGCGTTACTGTGTGTACTGGTGTTACTGTGTACACTGGCGTTACTGTGTACACTGGCGTTACTGTGTACACTGGTGTCACTGTGTACACTGGCGTTACTGTGTACACTGGTGTTACTGTGTACACTGGTGTTACTGTGTACACTGGTGTTACTGTGTACACTGGTGTTACTGTGTGTACTGGTGTTACTGTGTACACTGGTGTTACTGTGTACACTGGCGTTACTGTGTACACTGGTGTTACTGTGTACACTGGCGTTACTGTGTACACTGGTGTTACTGTGTACACTAGTGTGCTGGTGTCCTGGTTGTGTCTGCTGACGCACCTCGGCAGTATGTGTTGCGTCATCTTGCTCCAGGCTCTGGCTTGCAGGACCTCCACTTGATGGACTCTGCTGTTGCAGGATTTGGAGGATTTTTTCCTGAGTCTTCTCAATCTGGCAGAGGACTTTCTCAAGTTCCGTCTGCTTTGCAATATTTGGTGGACTACTGGATGAACTCTTATCATGCGGTCTAATATTGTTGTAACACAAACCTGAGTGACGACCTCCTGGGGTCAGGAGTGCCTGGAGGGGGAGGCAGATGGGAGACAGTGGGTTTCGTGTTCTGTCTTGTGTTGATACTTTTAATACCTTGTTAATATCCCTTTGTTATGTCCATTCATCCACTTGTAAACCTCTATCATGTCACCCCTAACTCTTCGCCTTTCCAGTGAATGCAACTTAAGCTTTGTTAATCTTTCTTCATATAAAAGATTTCTAATTTGGGGAATTAACTTTGTCATCCTACGCTGGACACGTTCAAGTGAATTATACCCATCCTATAGTACCGCGACCAAAACTGAACTGCATAATCTAAATAGGGGCCTAACCAGAGCAAGATATAGCT
>WNGS01123879.1:75240-88141 GCA_020271785.1 Procambarus virginalis
GAGTCAGATGTCACTCCTGCAATACCTTCAGTCTTACCTTACTGACAGGCTTCAGTATGTTTCTGTGAATAATTCCATTTCTCCTACACTACTTATAAACATTGGTGTTCCACAGGGGTAGCATACTGGCCCTCTTCTCTTTCTCACTACATTAATGACCTTCCAAAAATGCCTCACAACACCTCAAACCAATCTTATTGCTGATGACACAACTTTCATTTCTCCAGTCCTGATCATCTTGCTCTAAATGTTACTGTGAATACTGAACTAAATAAAGTCCATCTTTGGCTAACTGCTAACAAACTCACTCTTAACATGACAAAACTTCTATATTTATTTGGTAATAAATCCTCAAATGAAATTTTATCTAAGATATATTTATTTAGTTATTTATTTATAATAAACAATATACAAATCAGTAATAAAGTTGATGGTAAATTCCTGGTGTCCTCATCGATAACACGCTTTAAATTTCCAAGGACCCATTCTAAA
The DNA here is from genome assembly GCA_020271785.1 of Procambarus virginalis. Lineage (NCBI taxonomy): Eukaryota > Metazoa > Arthropoda > Malacostraca > Decapoda > Cambaridae > Procambarus > Procambarus virginalis. The sequence continues at coordinate 75,733 of WNGS01123879.1, forward strand.
TATAGCCAAAAAGTTTCTAAACTGTTGGCATTCTTTCTAAGATCAGATATTATGTACCCTCGCCCTGTCCTGATTATTAACTAATAGATTATTACTCTATTACTCTCTCATCTATCCTTATCTCAACTATGGTATTTGTGCTTTGGGTTCTACTATCCAAAATCATTTACGTCCTCTAATTACTCACACAAAGCTTTTATTAGAACAATATCTAACTCTGGCCCCAGACAGCACTCGGTACCCTACCTAGAGGTTACCTAGAGGTGCTTCCGTGGCTTAGCGTCCCCGCGGCCCGGTCGTCGACCAGGCCTCCAACCCTCACTCAAATGGCGACCCTTACTCAAATCTCTGAATATGTTAGATATTAAGTCACTGCACATCCTCTCTTGTGTACTCTATATATTTAAAACTCTGAATTGTAATGTCAATCCTGACCTTAAAAGTTTCCTAGAAGGTAGTAACAGATGCCATGGGCACCACACCAGAAACAAAAACCTATTTGATATTCCAAGAGTACGACTTAGTCAAACTAGAAATGCTCTACCAATCAAGAGACCCAGAATGTGGAATGACCTTCCCAATCATGTCAATAACGGGGTGAGAATAGCTTGAGCTACCTCATCCCTTTTTGTGTATTTTACCTCAATAAACTTATTTCAATTTCAATTTCAATCATGTCAAAGGCTGTACCTCTCTCAACCAATTTAAGATGAAAACTAAGTACTACCTTATAAACTCCATGTAACCTACCTCACCCCTAAATGTCAACCCATGTCTTACTATTTTTAAACAATGCTGTTTGTTGACCAACTTGTATATTGGCTATTTTCTACCATCTTCCCCCTTTTTTATCTTTTATCTTTCAACGCAATTTATACTTTAAGCTCAATTACTATTAGGTTTTAGTATAAATGTTTTTTTTCTCCACTTATAATAATACAATAATAATAATTTATTTAGGTACATACATAGTTGCAGCTTTACAGTACAAACATTCTGTTAGATTTCAAGAGAGAGGTAGTACATACAATACCTAAAGCCACTAGTACACATAGCGTTTCGGGCAAGGTGAGGTGGGGAAAAAACTCTTAGACTCTAAGTAATACTTAGACTCTTAGACTTAACAGTAATTGAGCTTAAAGTAGAAATTGCGTTGAAAGAAAAAAAATAATAAAAGATAAAAAAGAAGGGGGAACATGGTAGAAAATAGCCAATATACAAGTTGATCAACAAACAGCATTTTTTTTTTAAATAGCAAGACATGGGTTGACATTTAGAAGTAAGGTAGGTTACATGGAGTTAATTAGGTAGTGCTTAGTTTTCAACAGTACAAACAGTAAACACAGTAAGCTACAGTAAACTGGTTGAGAGAGGTACAGCCTTTGACATGATTGGGAAGGTCATTCCACATTCTGGGTCCCTTGATTTGTAGAGCATTTCTAGTTTGATTAAGTCATTCTCTTGGAATATCAAATAGATATTTGTTTCTGGTGTGGTGCTCATGGGTTCTGTTACAACCTTCTAGAAAGCTTTTAAGGTCAGGATTGACATTACAATTCAGAGTTTTAAATATATAGAGTACACATGAGAGGATGTGCAGTGACTTAATATCTAACATATTCAGAGATTTGAATAAGGGTACCGAGTGCTGTCTGGGGCCAGAGTTAGATGTTGTTCTAATAGAAGCTTTGTGTTGAGTAATTAGAGGACGTAAATTATTTTGGGTAGTAGAACCCCAAGCACAAATACCATAGTTGAGATATGGATAGATGAGGGAGTAATAGAGTGTCACCAGGGCAGGGCACTGTACATAATATCTGATCTTAGAAAGAATGCCAACAGTTTTAGAAACTTTTTTGATATATTTAGAATGTGTCCCTGGAAATTCAGCTTGTTATCGATGAGGACACCAAGGAATTTACTATCAACTTTACTACTAAGCATTTCCGTTATTTTTTTCCTTCTTTTGTAGTGTCGTCTGCGTTCTCTTTCTACGTTGGATCTCTTTCTGCCTTTCCTCAAAAGAACATGTTTCAGACAGACTTGATAAGCTTCCGAAGTCAGCTTTTCTATCCCTTCTGTAGGACTTGTATTACTTAGAGCAGTTTCCCATGGAATGTTTGTAAGTTCCCTGTATATTATCTCCCAGTTTATCCTTTTATTATTAAATTGAATTTACTGAATAACCCCTCTCGCTTGATCATTGTTTTAGGCCTATTCTGAGTATTGATGGTAGTTTGCACTTCAATGAGCTTGTGATCTGAGTATGTGGTATCTGATATCGTAATGTCCCTGATTATGTTTTCATTGTTTGTAAAGACCAGATCTAGAATATTTTAATTTATCGTTGGCTCTGATATCTGCTAGTGGAGTGAAAATTTGTCACAGAATCGAAGCAGCTCTCTATAATCTGTGGTTGGTTATGTCCCGATAGATTTCCTGGTATAATATTATTGTTTGTTATTCTCCATCTTAGACTAGGCAAGTTGAAGTCACCTAGGAAGATAATATCAGCTTCGCCAAATTATCAAGGCTATTATCTATTTTGTTTATCTGTTCTACGAATTCCTCAGCCGTTGCATCTGACGGTTTGTATATTAGAGTAATAACCAAGTTTATTTTCTCTATTTTTACTTCCAGTACCTCTACCACCTCGTTTGTAACGTTAAGGAGCTCCGAGCATACAGTCTTCCCAGATATACAGACCAACTTCTCCATGTGACCTATTTACCCTATCACATCAGTAGATTATATCCTGGTAGCCAGAACTCACTGTCCAAGAATTCCCCTTGCGTGGGTTTCTGTGAAAGCTCCAAATACTGCATTTGACTCTGTGAGGAGGCCATTTATGGGGGGTGGAGCACCGCTCCTGTGCCAGGTAAGTCCACTACGGGCTCACCATAGCCCGTTCTACTTGCCACGCTCCTGTGTCAGGTAAGTTACGGGCTCACCAAAGCTCGTGCTACTTGGAACATGTTCAGAGTAGCTGAATCTATAACAACAGCCATTTATGAATTGTACTTTTTTGTTCTTGTTTTTAGTCCTTATATGTTGGCAAAGATGAATGAGGTTACTCTATTAGAGTTTATATGGGAGACTTTTTTGGCAGGTCCATTATGCGTGGACATATTGAGTTTGTTCTGACCAGTGCTGATTGTTGTAGGGCAGTTGCCTGTCGTAGTTGTAGTTCTATTTGGTGTATAATTTTATCTAATTCTGGTATGCAAGTGGGTCTGGCATCCAGTTCCATACATTCTTTATGTTCCTCCTTTTGAAATCTCTTTGTTTGGTACAAAAAATTGAGTTTCCTACAAATTCATTATCTTGCTTGCTACACTTTATGTAGCGTTCCGTGTCTTTCACGTGAAAGTCTGGGCAGCTGAGGGCATAGCATTTCCTGTCCTCCAGTGAGGTTTGGCACATGTCACCATGGAAAAACCTGCATGTTGATCCAAGTCGACACTCACCTTTCCTAAGCATATTTAAACATTTATTGGGAATGTTGGTAACTGCAACCTTTCTTATTACCAGCATATCTATGTCTGCATATGCCCTTTGTATAAAATTTGCTTGTCTGTCCTTCTGGTCTGACTCGCTCTATCGGGGCCTGTAGTGTCTGGACCTATCGAGCTGTCTGTTACACTTTCTAGTCTACTGTCGTCTGCATCCGGTGAAAGGGTGAAAGAAATGTCTCTGCCGGCGCCGGAATCAAACCTGGGCCACAGGATTCAGTCCTGCGCGCTGTCCACTCAGCTACCAGACGCCTGTGCAATTGCTCTGGTACTGAGCCTTGGATACCATGATTTACCGGATAAAGGTGCGCTTTAGAGGGGACCAGACCCATACCCGGTCACAGATCCTGGACTTTGATGTCAACGAAAGCTACGGTTGCACCACTAGACGTGGTCTACGATGGAGGACCCCAACAGCTGTTCAGCAGTGCTGCAGCCTACAGGGTCTGTTCATCCCCACCACTCGCCGATCTTGAGGCGCATCTGATCCTCACATCGTTACTACCTTGCAGATAGGACCGTGTTCGTCCGCAGAGTGAGCTCCCTCATCTCCGAGAAAGCAGTCATCGATGTCGTCGCCAGCATCAACGAAAAGAACTCTTCACAGACTGCTGTCACTAAGTTCATCACTAACTGACGGCCACCTCGTCTCCATGACGGTTACTTATACATCGCCCGAGGAAGCTACCTCTGCTGCTAAGAACGGATTCCGGTGCTTTGGTATCGCCAGCACACCTCACCAGATCATCAAGGAACACTACTACAGACTTCGTCAATGGTACAGCTACGATCACTTCACCAAGAAGTACACTTCCCAGGACCAACGGTGCAGCAAGTGAGCCGGGAACCACCACTTCAAGGACTGGGTCAACGACCGTCTTCACTGCCTTCTCTGTACAGGAGACCACTGTTGTCTCCGTTGTCCCCCTCGAAGAATTAAGGAAATAAAAATGTCCGACGCCAGGCAGGCCTCCACTCGCCGTGCACCAACGACTTTTAACGTGCAAGCCGCCAACTTCCCAGAGCTTACGGGTTGTGGATACCTGGTTGATACCTGGCTGATGGGGTTCTGGGAGTTCTTCTACTCCCCAAGCCCGGCCCGAGGCCAGGCTTGACTTGTGAGAGTTTGGTCCACTAGGCTGTTGCTTGGAGCGGCCCGCAGGCCCACACCCACCACAGCCCGGTTGGTCCGGCACTCCTTGGAGGAAGAAATCTAGTTTCCTCTTGAAGATGTCCACGGTTGTTCCGGCAATATTTCTTATGCTTGCTGGGAGGGTGTTGAACAACCGCGGACCTCTGATGTTTATAGTGTTCTCTGATTGTGCCTATGACACCTCTGCTCTTCACTGGTTCTATTCTGCATTTTCTTCCATATCGTTCACTCCAGTACGTTGTTATTTTACTGTGCAGATTTGGTACTTGGCCCTCCAGTATCTTCCAGGTGTATATTATTTGATAGCTCTCTCGTCTTCTTTCTAGTGAGTACATTTGGAGAGCTTTGAGACGATCCCAATAATTTAAGTGCTTTACCTCGTCTATGCGTGCCGTATATGTTCTCTATATTCCCTCTATTTCAGCAATCTCTCCTGCTCTGAAGGGGGAAGTGAGTACTGAGCAGTACTCAAGACGGAACAACACAAGTGACTTGAAGAGCACAACCATTGTGATGGGATCCCTAGATTTGAAAGTTCTCGTAATCCATCCTATCATTTTTCTGGCTGTCACAATATTTGCTTGGTTATGCTCCTTAAACGTTAGGTCGTCAGACATTATTATTCCCAAATCCTTTACATGCTGTTTTCCTACTATGGGTACATTTGATTGTGTTTTGTACTCTGTATTATGTTTAAGGTCCTCATTTTTACCGTACCTGAGTACCTAGAATTTATCACTGTTAAACATCATGTTATTTTCTGATGCCCAGTCGAAAACTTTATTAATATCAGCTTGAAGTTTTTCATTGTCTTCAGCCGAGGTAATTTTCATACTGATTTTTGTGTCATCTGCAAAGGATGATACGAAGCTGTGACTTGTATTTTTGTCTATATCTGATATGAGAATAAGGAAAAGCAGCGGTGCAAGGACTGTACCCTGAGGTACAGAGCTTTTAACTGCACTTGGATTAGATTTTATATGGTTTACCGTTACTCGCTGAGTCCTGTTTGACAGAAAACTGAGTATCCAGCGTCCTACTTTACCGGTTATTCCCATTGACTTCATTTTGTGTGCTATCACGCCATGGTCATTTATCGAAAGCCTTTGCGAAGTCAGTGTATATCACATCAGCATTCTGTTTTTCTTCTAATGCCTCAGTGACTTTGTCGTAGTGCTCAAGTAGCTGTGAGAGGCACAGTCTTCCCGCTCGAAATCCATGTTGGCCTGGGTTGTGAAGGTCATTGGTCTCCATGAAATTGGTGACCTGACTCCTAATCACTCTCTCAAATACTTTTACGATGAGCTACCATGCAGCTTGCAGGGCAATGGAGGGAGGGGGGGGGGGTGGACCAAGCTCATAGTCTGGCAACCATTCATCGACTAGGCTGCCACCGCTACCTCCTCCCTCTGGCCAATCAAGCCAGCCGGCCGGCGGCTCCCAACATCGTTAATAGCAGTCTTCGCACTTACGCCTCTACCCGAAATTATGGCAGGCACGAACTACAAGGAATTCGTCTAAATTCTCAACAAATTCTACACCGCTAATGGAATACCATCTTTTACTGTTCCCGAGGACCTCCTTACAGAAGTCTCTACATCTTCACCTGACCCAGAGGGTGCGACCATTGCAGTCTCCGCTGGAACTCTTATGCCGCCATAGTGGAGTGACATTTTCTCCACTCCCACAGAGCAGTTAGTTTAGTTCATTTATTATGCACCCCATACCCATCTTGTGGGCGGTAGTGGAAAGGGTTACAGAGGCACATAATGGGCTCAGGGACTGAACCCCACAATTCATTTAGCTAAGCAAGTTACAATCTTGATGAGCTAGTTACAAAATTCAATATAAGTCGTCACATCAACAATGGGTTCGAGATCGACCTCAAGTACAGGTTCTAAATTAAGCAACTGACATATGTGGAGAGCTAGTGTCAAAATTTATATGTTTGTCCTGCACACCGCCTCCCATCCAGTGGGCAGCGGTGGATAGGTTACAATCACTCAGTTACTACCTACAGTTAGCAAACTGGGGATATTTGGCTAAAATTTCTGGTAGCAGATCATTTTGAATTAAATATTTACACATCGCTGGAACATTGGTTATAGAATTGTCTCTAAATTCACGAGCAGCAAGATACTTCTGCACCATCTACTCAAGCCGCTTCTGACATCGGTACTGATTCAACCACTGCTTCAGACCCTCCTGCCACACCAAAATCTAGAACCTCCAACCAGTCATCTGATTCAGTTGATGTCAACTACTCCTCAATCTTCTGCACCTCTACTCTCTCCGTAGCTACAAGTCGCCTACGCATCTGAGGCTAAGTACATGTTATGTTTATACCCCTAACGAACCTGCAGTGTCACTCAACGAAAGGATCAAGTACCTTACCTTGCTGGACACTATATAAAACAGACGAAGTCTTACTGGAAGCGTGAACCAAGGCAACACCATTGTTCCAGCTGAGACCATCTATACCCACTACATCGACACACTCCGCCTAGATGTGATCCTCTATACTTTGAAATGTGCCCAGGACGTCACCTACGAACCAAGAAGAGATATGGTGACTATGCCCCATCCTGTATCTTTGTATCGTTTCTGGAAACCCAACAAATTCGATTGTCTCAGGTCTGCTAAGATAAACAGCCTGGTTGATGGGGTTCTGGGAGTTCTTCTACTCCCCAAGCCTGGCCCGAGGCCAGGCTCGACTTGTGAGAGTTTGATCCACCAGGCTGTTGCTTGGAGCGGCCCGCAGAGCCACATACCCACCACAGCCCGGCTGATCCGGGACTTCTCTTAGGAAACAGTCCAGTTTTCTCTTGAAGATGTCCACGGTTGTTCCGGCAATATTTCTTATAGTCGCTGGGAGGACGTTGAACAACCGCGGACCTCTGATGTTTATACAGTGTTCTCTGATTGTGCCTATGGCACCTCTGCTCTTCACTGGTTTTATTCTGCATTTTCTTCCATATCGTTCACTCCAGTACGTCGTTATTTTACTGTGCAGATTTGGTACTTGGCCCTCCAGTATCTTCCAGGTGTATATTATTTGATCTCTCTCGTCGTCTTTCTAGTGAGTACATTTGGAGAGCTTTGAGACGATCCCAATAATTTAGGTGCTTTACCTCGTCTATGCGTGCCGTATACGTTCTCTGTATTCCCTCTATTCCAGCAATCTCTCCTGCTCTGAAGGGGGAAGCGAGTATTGAGCAGTACTCAAGACGGGACAACACAAGTGACTTGAAGAGTACAACCATTGTGATGGGATCCCTGGATTTGAAAGTTCTCGTAATCCATCTTACCTGGTTGATACCTGGTTGATGGGGTTCTGGGAGTTCTTCTACTCCCCAAGCCCGGCCCGAGGCCAGGCTTGACTTGTGAGAGTTTGGTCCACTAGGCTGTTGCTTGGAGCGGCCCGCAGGCCCACATACCCACCACAGCCCGGCTGGTCCGGAACTCCTTGGAGGAATAAATCTAGTTTCCTCTTGAAGATGTCCACGGTTGTTCCGGCAATATTTCTTATGCTTGCTGGGAGGACGTTGAACAACCGCGGACCTCTGATGTTTATACAGTGTTCTCTGATTGTGCCTATGGCACCCCTGCTCTTCACTGGTTCTATTCTGCATTTTCTTCCATATCGTTCACTCCAGTACGTTGTTATTTTACTGTGTAGATTTGGGACCTGGCCCTCCAGTATCTTCCAGGTGTATATTATTTGATATCTCTCTCGTCTTCTTTCTAGTGAGTACATTTGGAGAGCTTTGAGACGATCCCAATAATTTAGGTGCTTTATCGCGTCTATACGTGCTGTATATGTTCTCTGTATTCCCTCTATTTCAGCAATCTCTCCTGCTCTGAAGGGGGAAGTGAGTACTGAACAGTACTCAAGACGGGACAGCACAAGTGACTTGAAGAGTACAAGCATTGTGATGGGATCCCTGGATTTGAAAGTTCTCGTAATCCATCCTATCATTTTTCTGGCTGTCGCAATATTTGCTTGGTTATGCTCCCTAAACGTTAGGTCGTCAGACATCATTATTCCCAAATCCTTTACATGCTGTTTTCCTACTATGGGCACATTTGATTGTGTTTTGTACTCTGTATTATGTTTAAGGTCCTCATTTTTACCGTACCTGAGTACCTGGAATTTATCACTGTTAAACATCATGTTATTTTCTGATGCCCAGTCGAAAACTTTATTAATATCAGCTTGAAGTTTTTCAATGTCTTCAGCCGAGGTAATTTTCATACTGATTTTTGTGTCATCTGCAAAGGATGATACGAAGCTGTGACTTGTATTTTTGTCTATATCTGATATGAGAATAAGGAAAAGCAGCGGTGCAAGGACTGTACCCTGAGGTACAGAGCTTTTAACTGCACTTGGACTAGATTTTATATGGTTGACCGTTACTCGCTGAGTCCTGTTTGACAGAAAACTGAGTATCCAGCGTCCTACTTTACCGGTTATTCCCATTGACTTCATTTTGTGTGCTATCACGCCATGGTCACATTTATCGAAAGCCTTTGCGAAGTCCGTGTATATCACATCAGCATTCTGTTTTTCTTCTAATGCCTCAGTGACTTTATCGTAGTGCTCAAGTAGCTGTGAGAGGCACGATCTTCCCGCTCGAAATCCATGTTGGCCTGGGTTGTGAAGGTCATTGGTCTCCATGAAATTGGTGACCTGACTCCTAATCACTCTCTCAAATACTTTTATTATGTGCGATGTTAGTGCAACTGGTCTATAATTCTTTGCCAATGCTTTGCTCCCTCCCTTGTGTAGAGGGGCTATGTCTGCTACTTTAAGTGCATCTGGTATCTCCCCCGTGTCCAAGCTCTTCCTCCACACTATACTGAGTGCCTGTGCTACCGGCACTTTGCATTTCTTTATAAATATTGAATTCCATGAGTCTGGACCTGGGGCCGAGTGCATGGGCATGTTTTCAATTTCTCTTTCAAAATTTAGTGCGCTCGTGTTGATATCAGTTATATTTACAGGGGTTTGGATATCCCGCATAAAGAAATTGTCTGGATCTTCTACTTTCATGTTGTTTATTGGAGTGCTAAACATGTCCTCATACTGCTTTTTTAGGATTTCACTAATTTCTTTGTCATCCTCCGTGTATGAACCTTCACTTGTACGAATAGGTCCAATACTGGCAGTAGTTTTTGCTTTTGATTTCGCATATGTGAAGAAGTATTTTGGATTTTTCTTTATTTCCTGAATTGCTTTCTGTTCTAACTGCCTTTCTTCAGTTTCATATGAGTGTTTCAATTTCCGCTCGATTTCTTCAATCTCCCTATTTAAATTATTCCTTCTTTGACGGGAAATTCGTGTCTGCATAAGCAGTTCCGTTATTCTTTTCCTGCGTTTATAGTGTCTTCTGCGTTCTCTTTCTACGTTGGATCTCTTTCTGGCTTTCCTCAAAGGAACATGTTTCAGACAGACTTGATACGCTTCCGAAGTCAGTTTTTCTATTCCTTCTGTAGGACTTTTATTACTTAAAACAGTTTCCCATGGAATGTTTTTAAGTTCCCTGTTTATTATCTCCCAGTCTATCCTTTTATTATTAAAATTGAATTTACTGAATAGCCCCTCTCGCTTTATCAACGTTTTAGGTCTATTCTGAGTATTGATGGTAGTTTGCACTTCAATGAGCTTGTGATCTGAATATGTGGTATCTGATATCGTAATGTCTCTGATAATGTCTTCATTGTTCGTAAAGACCAGATCTAGAATATTTTCATTTCTCGTTGGCTCCGATATCTGCTGAGTGAGTGAAAATTTGTCACAGAATCTAAGTAGTTCTCTAATCTGTGGTTGGTTAGGTCCTGATAGATTCCCTGGTATAATATTATTGTTTGCTATTCTCCACCTGAGACTAGGCAAGTTGAAGTCACCTAAGAAGATAATATCAGGTATTGGGTTCTCCAAATTATCAAGGCTATTCTCTATTTTGTTTATCTGTTCTGTGAATTCCTCAGCCGTTGCATCTGGCGGTTTGTATATTAGAATAATCACTAAATTTATTTTCTCTATTTTTAATCCCAGTACCTCTACCACCTCATTTGTAACGTTTAGGAGCTCCGAGCACACAAGGTCTTCCCTAATATACAGACCCACTCCTCCATGTGACCTAATTTTCCTATCACACCTGTATAGGTTATATCCTGGAATCCAGATCTCACTGTCCAAGAATTCCCCTGCATGGGTTTCTGTGAAAGCTCCAAATACTGCATTTGACTCCGTGAGGAGGCCATTTATGAACTGTACTTTATTGTTTGTTCTTGTTTTCAGTCCTTGTATGTTGGCAAAGATGAATGAGGTTACTCTATTAGTGATAGTTTGACTGGGAGACTTTTTCGGCAAGCCCATTATGCGTGGACATATTGAGTTTGTTCTGACCAGTGCTGATTGTTGTAGGGCAGTTGCCTGTTGTAGTTGTGGTTCCCTTTCGGTGTGTAGTTGTATCTGTAATTCTGGTATGCAAGTGGGTCTGGCATCCAGTTCCATACATTCTCCATGCTCCTCCTTTTGAATTCTCTTTCGGTCTGGTATAAAAAATTTATCGAATTTCCTCCAAATTCATTATCCTGCTTGCCACTCTTTATGTAGCGTTCCGTGCCTTTCACGTGAAAGTATGGGCAGCTGAGGTCATAGCATTTTCTGTCCTCCAGTGAGGTTTGGCACATCTCAGGATGGAAAAACCTACATATTGATCCAAATCGACACTCACCTTTCCTAAGCATATTTAAACATTTTTTGGGATGTTGATAACTGCATTCTAATCCTTTCTTATTACCAGCATATCTATGTCTGCATATGCCCTTTGCATAAAATTTGCATAAGTCTGTCCTTCTGTTCTGACTCTCTCTATCGGGAACCGTTGTAGTGTCTGTACCTACCGAGCTGTCAGTGCTGTCTGTTACACTTTCTAGTTTACTGTCATCCACATCCGGGCCTACTGAGTCAGAGTTTACAACTTCCTGAGTTTCAGCCTCAGTTTCATCCCTGACTATAGCCTCCGCCCCTGGTATATTACAATTGTTGTTCCTTTCCCACTCCTTCTGGATGGCTGGTAGGCTTCCAATGAACGATGTTTTCCGTTCATGCGTCATGTTATCTAGAAGGTTTTTTAGGATATTCCAAGCTGGCTGGTCATGTTTACACACCCAGAGCAAGTGGCCAGCTCTCAGTGCCGCAGTGTTACTCACTCCTGCACAAGCCGAATGAAATCTATTCTTACAGATATAACATTCAATTCCCGTTGCCTTCGACTTTAAGGAGATGTTACAGTGGCCACAAATTTGTTTATTTACTCCCATTTTGCCTTGTTTTGTTGTATATATCTATATATTTATAATATTATATGTATACCGTATGTTTGTAAAGTATATGTTTATTTGTTCTACAGTATGGTCAGTACTTATCACACGGTCGAGGGTGAGGGAGGGTCCCAGAGGCTGTACCGTTGACACTTGTTGTCCCAGGCCGCGGCTGGAGGCCCTCAGTTGCCAGTTACTTGGGTTATAACACTGATATTTAATTCGCTTGTATTACAATAAGGGATTTTCTGCTTTATTCCCGACTTGCAATAGTATTCACTTTCTCTATTACTAATTTCTCGATCCACATTCCCCTATTACACTTGTTGGAAACCAATTTGCTAGTAAGCACACACACATAGGGGGCAAGGTAGCCTGGTGGATTGCGTGCAGGACTTGTAATTCTGTGGCG
>WNGS01123879.1:95779-107608 GCA_020271785.1 Procambarus virginalis
TTTATTTAGCACCATAGTGCAGAGTGCATTCATATTTTTTTTTTAATGCATTAGGTATTTTTGATATGCCAATTAGGCATTTTGTACATTGAGGAGAATTGCAACCGAAGCAGGTTTATTAAAACTGTAGACTATTACGAAGACTTTATTTACGAATTTCATTTGATTTTGCAAACACGTGTCATTAATAATATTAATTAGGTAGGCAGCAACAACCTAAGTGATCAGAGAGATATACATGTACACGTTCTTGCAAGCCATTAATTGGCCAACGTTTGTCAAGTGCTAAAGCTGACATAATGGTTGACAAATCCTGAGCATTTGCAACTGTTTATAAGTTAACAGAAACACAGCCAGACTTTAACACAGGACTTGAAACTACAGAGGCCGGCGGCTGACCTCTTGGTCATTACGACCAGCGACCTATGGGAGGTCAATAGGTCAAAGTGTTCAGTTTATTATTAGACACAATGGTCAGTCCTAAAGCTAAGGAGGAATACACCTGCGCCCAGCTCTCTCTAACTGAACAAACTGTGGAGTTTGGCAATGGTGATCAGAGTCATTGTGACAGTGACAAAGGTGACGATCGTCAGGGTAAATCAAATCAAATCAAAATCAAATGTTTATTCAGGTAAAGTACATACATACAAGGTAAGATACAAAAGTTGATGGATTTATACATAGAGCTAGTACATACAATGCCTAAAGCCACTATTACGCAAAGCGTTTCGGGCATAAGAACATAAAAACAAAGGCAACTACAGAAGGCCTATTGGCCCATACGAGGCAGCTCCTATCTATAACCAGGGAGGATGTTCTTAAACAAATAGTAAAACTCAAACCAAACAAATCCCCAGGGCCGGATGAAGTGTTTGCCAGGGTGCTTAAAGAATGCAAAGAGGAGCTTTGCGACTCACTGTCTACCATATTTAATAAATCAATGGAGTCAGGCAGAGTGTCAAAGTTATCGAAAGTTGCTAATGTGATACCAGTTTTTAAGAAAGGAGATAGATCACTTGCGTCAAACTATCGACCAATTAGCCTAACGTCTATTGTGGGAAAGTTACTCGAATCTATAATTGCAAATAAAATTCGTCTTCATCTTGAAAAACATAAATTAATAATTGAGTCGCAACATGGTTTTATAAACGGCCGATGATGTTTAACAAATTTGTTATCTTTTTATTCTAGCATAGTTAAGGCAGTTGATAGTGGTAAGGATTGTGATGTTGTGTACTTTGACTTTAGCAAAGCTTTTGACACAGTGCCACATGAAAAACTGATTTAAAAGATAGAGGCTCATGGTATTGGGGGTGCTATATTAAGCTGGATTAGGGCATGGCTATTTCAAAGGAAACAGAGAGTTAGTATAAATGGGGTTAAGTCAGAGTGGGAAAAATGTTGTAAGTGGAGTGCCTCAAGGCTCTGTCCTGGGACCTCTGTTGTTTATAATATACATATAAATTATTTAGATTCAAGTTTGAGTAGCAACATTTGCAAATTTTCCGATGATACAAAAATCGGCAGGGAAATTAATACGGGAGAAGACTCACTATCTCTTCAAGTTGATCTGAATAGGGTTTTGAAATGGTCAAGGATTGGCAGATGCAGTTTAATGCTGATAAATGTAAAGTTTTGAGGCTAGGTAATGATGATAGAGTTACAAGATACGAGCTAGATGGTGTTGAAATTGCGAAGTCGAATTGCGAAAGGGATCTGGGAGTTATGATTAGTAAGAATTTAAAACAAAAGGATCAATGCATGAATGTTCGTAATAAGGCAAATAGGACACTGGGATTTATTAATCGAAGCGTTAGTAACAAGACACCTGGTGTGGTTCTTCAGCTATATCTTGCTCTGGTTAGGCCCCATTTAGATTATGCAGTTCAGTTTTGGTCGCGGTACTATAGGATGGGCATAAATTCACTTGAACGTGTCCAGCGTAGGATGACAAAGTTAATTCCCCAAATTAGAAATCTTTTATATGAAGAAAGATTAACAAAGCTTAAGTTGCATTCACTGGAAAGGCGAAGAGTTAGGGGTGACATGATAGAGGTTTACAAGTGGATGAATGGACATAACAAAGGGGATATTAACAAGGTATTAAAAGTATCAACACAAGACAGAACACGAAACCCACTGTCTCCCATCTGCCTCCCCCTCCAGGCACTCCTGACCCCCAGGAGGTCGTCACTCAGGTTTGTGTTACAACAATATTAGACCGCATGATAAGAGCTCATCCAGTAGTCCACCAAATATTGCAAAAGCAGACGGAACTTGAGAAAGTCCTCTGCCAGATTGAGAAGACTCAGGAAAAAATCCTCCAAATCCTGCAACAGCAGAGTCCATCAAGTGGAGGTCCTGCAAGGCAGAGCCTGGAGCAAGATGACGCAACACATACTGCCGAGGTGCGTCAGCAGACACAACCAGGACACCAGCACACTAGTGTACACAGTAACACCAGTGTACACAGTAACGCCAGTGTACACAGTAACACCAGTGTACACAGTAACACCAGTACACACAGTAACACCAGTGTACACAGTAACACCAGTGTACACAGTAACACCAGTGTACACAGTAACACCAGTGTACACAGTAACGCCAGTGTACACAGTGACACCAGTGTACACAGTAACGCCAGTGTACACAGTAACGCCAGTGTACACAGTAACACCAGTACACACAGTAACGCCAGTGTACACAGTAACACCAGTGTACACAGTAACACCAGTGTACACAGTAACACCAGTGTACACAGTAACACCAGTGTACACAGTAACACCAGTGTACACAGTGACACCAGTGTACACAGTAACGCCAGTGTACACAGTAACACCAGTGTACACAGTAACACCAGTGTACACGGTAACACCAGTGTACACAGTAACGCCAGTGTACACAGTAACACCAGTACACACAGTAACACCAGTACACACAGTAACACCAGTACACACAGTAACACCAGTGTACACAGTAACACCAGTGTACACAGTAACACCAGTGCACAAAGTAACGCCAGTGTACACAGTAACACCAGTGTACACAGTAACACCAGTGTACACAGTAACACCAGTGTACACAGTAACGCCAGTGTACACAGTAACACCAGTACACACAGTATCGCCAGTACACACAGTAACACCAGTACACACAGTAACGCCAGTACACACAGTAACACCAGTACACACAGTAACACCAGTACACACAGTAACGCCAGTACACACAGTAACGCCAGTACACACAATAACACCAGTGCACACAGTGACGCCAGTACACACAGTAACACCAGTACACACAGTAACGCCAGTACACACAGTAACGCCAGTACACACAGTAACACCAGTGCACACAGTGACGCCAGTACACACAGTAACACCAGTGCACACAGTAACACCAGTGCACACAGTGACGCCAGTACACACAGTAATGCCAGTACACACAGTAACGCCAGTACACACAGTAACGCCAGTACACACAGTAACACCAGTGCACACAGTAACGCCAGTACACACAGTAATACCAGTGCACACAGTAACGCCAGTACACACAGTAACACCAGTGTACACAGTAACACCAGTACACACAGTAACACCAGTGTACACAGTAACACCAGTGCACACAGTAACACCAGTGTACACAGTAACACCAGTGTACACAGTAACACCAGTACACACAGTAACACCAGTACACACAGTAACGCCAGTACACACAGTAACACCAGTGTACACAGTAACACCAGTGCACACAGTAACACCAGTGTACACAGTAACACCAGTGCACACAGTGACGCCAGTACACACAGTAACACCAGTACACACAGTAACACCAGTACACAGTGACACCAGTGTACACAGTAACGCCAGTGTACACAGTAACACCAGTGTACACAGTAACACCAGTGTACACAGTAACACCAGTGCACACAGTAACACCAGTGTACACAGTAACACCAGTACACACAGTGACACCAGTACACACAGTAACACCAGTACACACAGTAACACCAGTGTACACAGTAACACCAGTGTACACAGTAACACCAGTGCCCACAGTGACGCCAGTACACACAGTAACACCAGTGTACACAGTAACACCAGTGCACACAGTAACACCAGTGCACACAGTAACGCCAGTGTACACAGTAACACCAGTACACACAGTATCGCCAGTACACACAGTAACACCAGTACACACAGTAACGCCAGTACACACAGTAACACCAGTACACACAGTAACACCAGTACACACAGTAACGCCAGTACACACAGTAACGCCAGTACACACAATAACACCAGTGCACACAGTGACGCCAGTACACACAGTAACACCAGTACACACAGTAACGCCAGTACACACAGTAACGCCAGTACACACAGTAACACCAGTGCACACAGTGACGCCAGTACACACAGTAACACCAGTGCACACAGTAACACCAGTGCACACAGTGACGCCAGTACACACAGTAATGCCAGTACACACAGTAACGCCAGTACACACAGTAACGCCAGTACACACAGTAACACCAGTGCACACAGTAACGCCAGTACACACAGTAATACCAGTGCACACAGTAACGCCAGTACACACAGTAACACCAGTGTACACAGTAACACCAGTACACACAGTAACACCAGTGTACACAGTAACACCAGTGCACACAGTAACACCAGTGTACACAGTAACACCAGTGTACACAGTAACACCAGTACACACAGTAACACCAGTACACACAGTAACGCCAGTACACACAGTAACACCAGTGTACACAGTAACACCAGTGCACACAGTAACACCAGTGTACACAGTAACACCAGTGCACACAGTGACGCCAGTACACACAGTAACACCAGTACACACAGTAACACCAGTACACACAGTAACACCAGTACACACAGTAACACCAGTGCACACAGTGACGCCAGTACACACAGTAACACCAGTGTACACAGTAACACCAGTGCACACAGTAACACCAGTGTACACAGTAACACCAGTGCACACAGTGACGCCAGTACACACAGTAACACCAGTACACACAGTAACACCAGTACACACAGTAACACCAGTGGACACAGTAACACCAGTGCCCACAGTGACGCCAGTACACACAGTAACACCAGTGTACACAGTAACACCAGTGCACACAGTAACACCAGTGCACACAGTGACGCCAGTACACACAGTAACGCCAGTGTACACAGTAACACCAGTACACACAGTAACACCAGTACACACAGTAGCACCAAACACCATGGAATACACGATGACACATGTGAACATAATAATTACACACGTGCAGCTGATGACAAACAACCTCAAAATGGATAATCACAATGAACAACATCTCACTATACTGCAATGGAACTGTAATGGAGTTCGCAATAGAATTAATGACATCATACAGTACGTCCGTGAACACCAAACTGACGTCATAGTGCTACAGGAGACGCTGGTAGGTGATGACTTCAACCCAAGGGTCAGCGGTTATCGCAAGTTCTCCCTGCCCTCTGGGGAAAGAAAACGGGGTCTCATCACTTTTGTAAATAACAACATTCCCGCACAGATTATTGATGACCTGCACATATGGGATGAGTTTGAATCACTGGGAGTAACCCTTTACTTAAATAATAATGTCCTACATATAATCAACCTATATGTGCCACAGAGTAAACTTGACCTTGACACACTGCCTGAATATGTTAATGAAGAACCTACCCTGCTGGTCGGTGACCTGAATGCCAGACACCCACACTTTGGTGCCAACTGTCATCAGCCCAATGTCAATGGACGGAAACTGTCACTCTTTGTCAGGGGAAGTGAAAACCTTAGAGTCCTGGGTGATGAACAGCCAACTCACCTCAGAGGAGGAAGATTAGACTATACTCTCCTGCTGAATGCACAGGACACGGATGCCAGTACACACATTGTGCACAGTTCTGGGCGGAGAGAAAAACAAACAGGAGCGGGGGGACCTTAATTTATTAATTAATGTTTACAGAGCGACTGCTGTACCACAATAAAAAGAAGTCGTAACATGACTGAGTAGAATGCCAGTACTGCAAAGATGCAACTAAGGGAATAAGTCATAGGACGTTAACCGTGCCTAGAGTCAGCTAGCCGAAGCAATGTTGCAGTACTCGCAAACAGCGTAATGCTATAATTAAAACAATGCCAGAGATAATGAGTGGCACAGCCAGTACAGTATGATAAAATATATTCTGCATACGCAGAGGGCATAGAAATAATAATGAAGATTTTTCAGGGTAAAATAGCGTAATGCTATAATTAAACAATGCCAGAGATAAATGAGTGGCACAGCCAGTACAGTATGGATAAAATATATTCTGCATACGCAGAGGGCATGAAAATAATATTTAAGATTTTCCAGGGGTAATGACATGCTAGTGCCTAGTACATGTAAAGTCTGCAACCCCCAACTTGCACCAGTAGTGAGCACTTGACATATGGTAAGTAGCTGTGGGCAGCCCTAGACTTGGGGATCCGGCGCAGCACCCCCACTCCGCAGGCCAGCGAAGCCGGACCCCCACCCCCCTGAAGGGCGAGGTGCCCGCTGGCCGCAGAATAACTTATCTAGGTAATGGAATGACGTCTTGCCTGACGTAGGAGTGGAACGCGTCGCTTTTCCACCTGCCGACTGCTCTGATTGCCGCCGGCGCCAGGCCATCCATGGACATCTGCGTGGCCCTGCCGATTCGGAAGGAGTGTGGTGCATAATCGTTTGGAGGCAGTCCTAGTGCTCGAACGGCGGCACGGAGCACCCATGTGAAATCCTGTCTGGTGACGGGGGAGCCCGATTCGCCCAGGAAGATAGGTCCTGGTTCCAAGCCCCATCGTTTTAAGAAGTTCGTCATGGCACGTACCGGGCAGTACTTACTGTAGGGGACTGCACTCAGGGTTAACTTGGGGGTACGCCCTGCGCTGTGCTTGTAGGAGGCAAACGCGATGACGATCCACGTCCGCGATAAAGTTAGCTGGTCCAAGCGTAGAGTGTGTTGCCCCTTCCCCGCGTAGGTCGCCTCCCCTGGCCTGAGGCAAGCATAGAAGGCGAGGGAGAAGAGCGCTCGGTAGCAGGTCTTCTCGTACGTCGAGCGGCAGACACCTCGCAGGGCTCCCAGTAGTCGATGCAGTAGTCGTCTGGTCACGGGCAATCGTCGTGCGGGGGGGTTATGTAGTGACCACTGGGCACTGATTACCACTGTCGACATGAGCAAGAGAAGAAAAGAGACAAACAAAAGAAAAAGGTTATCACTCGGACCAGACATGAGGCCGCACTTCATAAACAGGATGAGTGACTGGTTCACGGAATACCAAATCCCAGAAGACACATTTGTTGATGACCTTAATCACCAAATTGAGAGCTGTCTAAGAGTTCCGCGCCGTACGCCTGGGCGAAGTAACCCTCAGAGGAAGGAAATAAAATGGTATGAGAATGATTACATAAAGATGCTTAACGCAAATGTACGAGAAATGAGTAGAGAGTACCGGAGACATCCCACTGAGAGTAACCAAGAGTTGTTTAAAACTGTGTGTCAAGTAGCCAGGGAAGAGAAGATTAAAGAGCGGGAAAGACAATGGCTTGAGTTCACTAGCTCTATTGGACGGGAAACATCTGCAAGACAAGTGTGGGCAAAAATTCAGATAGCTAAGGGGGGCAGAGCCCGGCCTGTGGCTCACAAAGACCCCCAGGGTAAGGCTGAAGAACTAATTCACAAGTGGAGTGATGCAGCATCCTCCTCCTCCCTTCCTGCAGAAATCAGCAGGGAACAGCTCCTGCGACATGATGACAGAAGAATTAGGATAACAAGGGCACTGTCTAGTGATGATGAATATGGGGACCCAATCACAGCCCAGGAAGTAAGGGGCGCTATGAAAAAGGATAAAAGTACAGCACCTGGTGAAGATGGCGTCACCTACGAAATACTCAATGCACAGGGGGCGGTGTGCAGGACAAACATATAAATTTTGACACTAGCTCTCCACATATGTCAGTTGCTTAATTTAGAACCTGTACTTGAGGTCGATCTCGAACCCATTGTTGATGTGACGACTTATATTGAATTTTGTAACTAGCTCATCAAGATTGTAACTTGCTTAGCTAAATGAATTGTGGGGTTCAGTCCCTGAGCCCATTATGTGCCTCTGTAACCCTTTCCACTACCGCCCACAAGATGGGTATGGGGTGCATAATAAATGAACTAAACTAACTAACTAACTGTGTGAAGTGCCTGGGAATCCACTACTCCACCTGTTTAACAAGTCATTCCTAAGTGGAATGTTGCCCACACAATGGAAACACGCAATAATTGTTCCCATACCGAAGCCCAATGACCCTGGTAATTACAGACCTATCAGTCTCGTGTCATGCACTTGCAAGATGCTTGAAAGGATCATCCTAAACCGACTGTTGCACAAAATAGGCAGGTTAGGGGAGGGGGTCAATGGATTTGTTAAAGGACGGAGCACAGCAAATTGTATAGTTAATTACTTGGCTAATGACACGGCTAGGTACTCTGTATTTGTTGACATCAAAGGAGCCTTCGACAAAGCACAGGGGATTGCGATCCTGGACGAGCTTGCATGCATGGGTGTCAAGGGGAGACTCATGAAATGGGTTGAAGACTACCTCACAGGGAGGAAAGCCAAGGTTTGCTTCAATGGAACAGTCTCCAGAACAATGAATATGGAACTCGGGACCCCCCAAGGCGGAGTCTTAAGCCCTACACTATTCAATGTACTTATGAACGCCATTGCAAATATTGATTTTCCGGAAGGAACACAACAAGTGGGATATGCAGATGATGTCCTAATACAAGCTCCCACCTTGGGAAAAATTGAACAGTCCATTGAACTCCTTGGAAGGAAGTGTATGGAGCTCGGTTTCACTCTCTCCACAAACAAGACGAAGGCATACTCCCATCACAAGCGGAGAGCAAATGAAGAACTGCAAATTAATGGTGTAACGCTTGAATGGGTTGACCACTATCGGTATCTTGGCGTCACTGTCGGCTCTAACAAGGGGAAGAAAGAGGAGCTCAATCAACTCATAGGAACATGCAAAAGTCGACTCAGGGCACTGAAAGCTATGAACTGGAATGGACATGGAGCCTCTATTGCCGTGCTAAAAATGATGTACACAGCCTATGTGCGCTCCGTCATAGACTATGCCGCACCAGTTCTGTGCACCTACTCCCAAAGCGATATGAAAAGGCTTGAAAGTATTCAAAGTGAAGCCATGACAGTCATTCTTGGAGTTCCAAGAACTGCCAAAACGTCTAATCTACGAGAGGAGTTGTCCCTTCCCAGTGTTAAAAGCAGAATTCAGGAGCTGAATGCTAAGCTTGCAATTAGGATAGCCAGAGATCCCCATTACAATGATATTGCTAAGAAAAAACTGAGCTCTGTGCTACTTTCAGGGGAAAACAGGAGAAGCAAAAAATGGCATCACAGATCAGTCTGCTACCTCGAAGAGCTTCACCTGCTTGAGCAAGCCCGTGAGCTCCTGCCTGTAGAGAGGTTACCTCCCTGGGAGGATGACTCATGCAAGACCATCATCAATGAAATAGCAATGAAAAAATCCAACATGTTACCACAAGAAATGAGGCACAAGTATCTCGAGGAAATTTATAAAGAAGCCGGAGATGAACTAGAGCAAATCTACACTGACGGGTCATCTAATCCTGTCAATGGCAGGGCTGGTGCAGGATACACGGTAATCAAGGATAATACTTTCCAACGCAGAAATGAAGAAAAAGCACGTATTGAGAACTATGCCTCTTCAACGCAAGCAGAGCTAACTGCCATTGTTATGGCGCTAAGGTTTCTTGAACGGAACACTAATGGTGCAGTGATTTGCACGGATTCAAAAGCAGCACTACAAAGCCTAAGTAAAAATCGGGCAGAAAATCTTGCAATAGTCGCTGAAATTAAGAGAGCTGTGAGAGTTCTTACCAATCAGGGAAGAGTCATCAAGTTTCTGTGGATCCCCTCCCATGTTGGGATATGTGGGAATGAACGAGCAGATGTGCTGGCTGCTGAAGGCGCTGAAGGAGACCATATTGAATACTTCATACCCAAGACTCTACTACAAATTAGAGGTATTGTCAGGCAACATCACCGTGACAAGGTAACTGAGGAAAGGAGGATAGAAGCACAAACCAGTGAATCTGTACGATGGTACAACATGGTTGCAGCTGGCAATCCCAATCATTATGGCCGAAGAGGAGGAGGACGAGGGAGAGAATCAGTAATAGCGAGAATCCGTCTTGGATACAGATATCCATGGAGATATGGAATGGAAACAACAGTTGATCAGCGAAGTTGCAGAATCTGTGGTGAGAGTGATGGACACCGCCTTGACCACTATCTACGTGAATGTGAACACCTGAGAGACATCAGAAATATGTGTAGATTAATAAACCCCACATTGTTTGAGTTAGGAAAACACTATTTGTCAAATATTGATACTGTTCTTAAAAGATTTCCCCATTTTGCACCCGCAAGATAACGTAAGCTTTTAAGGGTTGATAGATGTTAATCTTCTTGTTTGAGGAGCTGTTCACTTGAGACAGTTAACAAGTCCCAGCTGTGTCTGGGTACAAGTGACAGGATGAACAACCCAGCGGGTTTTCTTCCTATTGGGGAGTGTTGTACATGCTGCTATGGCGGTGTGTCCACTCACAGGATGAGTGGCGCTGCCCAATAAACTCGCCCCTCGGGCAAAATTTAAATTTAAAATTTAATGGGTATAAATTGGATAGATTTAGATTTAGGAAAGACTTGGGTAAATACTGGTTCGGTAACAGGGTTGTTGATTTGTGGAACCAATTACCGCGTAACGTGGTGGAGGTGGGGTCCCTCGATTGTTTCAAGCGAGGGTTGTACATGTATATGTCTGGGATTGGGTGGTTATAGATAGGAGCTGCCTTGTATGGGCCAATAGGCCTTCTGCAGTTAGCTTTGTTCTTAGGTTTGCAGTTTTAATTACTCTGCATAAATTTAAGTTGTGTTTATATAAGTGCCTAATGTGGCATCTAAAATTATTAAAATTTAAAATAATAGTGAATATTATAACATACACTCTTCTCTCAGATCTTAAATATATATTTAAGATATGTAAATTCCTGAGATTTTTATATAAACTTTATCAATTTTTTTACAAAGATTCAAAAGTCGGAAATTCTTCTGTAAAAATGTACAAAAGTAAAATAAATGTTATCATTAAATTACATTTTTTTTACATTCTTGTATAAAAAAATATAAATAAACTTTTAATATTTTGTTTCAATACATATATCAGAAAATATACTGTGAAAGTGTTTACTTCCTGCTGCTTCTTTGTGTATATCCACAGTTTCCATAGTTGTATATACTGTATATTTTTGTCATAACTAATGTACAGTGACTAAAGCCTCTAATATACATTTCGAGCATTATTTTAAAACTAATTAAAAGGAGAAGCCGTCTCCGCAGTCTCCTCTGTCTCTTTGCAGTCTCCGTGGTGTAGTGGTAGACACTCGCCTGGCGTTTCGGGAGAGCGCTATGTCATGGTTTCGTATCCTGGCCGGGGAGGATTTACTGGGCGCAATTCCTTAACTGTAGCCTCTGTTTAACGCAACAGTAAAATGTGTACTTGGAATGAAAAACGATTCTTCGCGGCGGGGATCGTATTCCCGGGACCTGCCCGAAACGCTACGCGTACTATTGCTGTCAAGAATGTATAACTCTTGTATATTCTCAAAAAAAACAAGAGAATTGTGGGTTCTCACCCTAAGTTCACCATAAATACGAGGCTTCGTTTTCTTT
>WNGS01123883.1:53837-69341 GCA_020271785.1 Procambarus virginalis
CCCCCCCCACCCAACTCTTTCTTCTCATCTGTTCCATTTTCAGCCGTTTCCCCAGCCTCGCATCACCCCAATCTTCCTACCCCCCCCCCCCCACCTCTTGATTACTACCTCGAACAGACGGACATTTCCATTTGTATATACATAAGGAGTACCTAGCTGCCACTGCGTCTCTTTACCCCTCTTTTCACACTTCTGCCCATCCCACCCTCTTTCCCACTCTTTACCCGAGTTCATCTTGGTACCTTTGTCTCCATCCCATTGGTGTTCCCATTCGTCCCTTCCCCTTGTCATCCCCTCCATCTGCTCACCTCTGTTCCTATTTTCTGAAAATGTATTATTAAGATAATTTATATTTATTTAACAAGGGGTTACCCGGCTGCATCAGGGTCTCTTGCCCCTCTTTCCACCCTTTCTTCTTCTTTCATACTCTTCACCTCTCTTCGTCCCTCTTCCCCTGTCGTGTCTGTAATCCCCACAGCATCGCTGCGGGAGTAGAACCTTCCCGAAATCACAGTAAGCCACCTGGCCTACAGATAGTGTGTCTAGAGGGTTATGGAAAATTAAATAATAAAGACACCAGTTTACCGGGGCACAACTACACGCATGACAACGTGATAAATATATATAAAGATATATCAAACTGTTTCCTCAAGAACAAAATTTACAATAGCCTTTATCAAAGCTCATCGAGATAATAATAATCACAGTAGGATAAATCAAAGGACTAGCTGACACTAGGCGCACACGGGAGACATCTCCTGTCCACGAGGCTAACCATAGCCCGTGCTTCTTGCCCAGCTCCTGTGCCAGGTAAGTTACGGGCTCACCATAGCCCGTGCTACTTGGAACTTGTTCCGAGTAGCTGAATCTATAACAACAACAACATGACACTAGGCTCCAACCTAGCGCAGTGGGACACTAGTTCCTGATATGCTCTAAGGTCATGAACAAAGTATGGAGGTGACACGTAATCAATTAAGTGGGGTAGGAGTACAGTTTCAAAAAAGACATATAAGAGCACAGTCCACAAGTCCACACCTGCCCACCACTCTTCGTCTACTAAAGACGGCCAAGGTGCGCTCCTGCAGCCAAGAATCTGCTTACACAAAGTTACGTCACCTACAACAAGATGTTCCAACAAGGCTACAAAACCAAGGTGAACAACCGCATTAGTCCTGATCTATCACCGACAAGGCACTCAGTTTACATCAATATGATTACAAGGTCCATAGACCAATAAATATACATATGAACGGGAGTCGGACCACACGCGTCCGTCTTCTCCAAAATCAGTGACGTTGACGCCGGGCGCCAGGCCGCGGTGTGCACTGGTGCCAACACTGCCATCATAATCATCACATTTTCTTTCAAACATTTTAACTCATATGACTAAATTTACAACTCAATAGATCCCTGAGCATACACAGATGTAATGAGCATCACAATATAAAATGATATAAACATATAAGCACAAAATGAAGAATATAGTAATGCACACAAGATTCAAACAGAGAAGTCCAATCTACTCGACTTGGCAATACTTAATCTTGGCAAGCAAGCAAATGCGGGGGGGGGGGGGGGTGAAGCGGGTTCAAATGAATTTAGCCTAGTCGTCCGGCTCAACCATTAGCACTCCTCTCTATAACAATATTCATCAATACATAGTTATACAATGATATAAGTATAATATAATATAAGACAACATGATCTCATAACCATGCCTCTGAGTATATATCCTCACAATACAAAGTATAACATTATCAATCAACCAACAATAACCTAATTCACTTAACAACATTAAGACAACACATCAACAACATAACACAGCAATCAACATTATCACATTTATTATATATCTACGGTAGTAGATATATAATAATACATAGGATATTAATACATAAGACACATAGTACAGTAATACATAGAACCTATGTACATAATAGTATATCAGATATATAGCAAAGTCAATCTATAATGGTTGTACAATAGTATATTGTATTATATTATATTAAAGTATGATCACAGTATATACCAGTCACACTGGTCTATGCTGGATCATAACATCCCTCCATTGCAAGAAATGTGTACACAGTACAGAGTGAACACATTCTTATAGCTGCCATCGACAGCCGCATGAATGAAATTTAGTGAAAGCATAATAATGCAACAATAAAATTTAACTTGGAAATACAAGTATATCAGCAAAATACAGGCATACCAATCACTATAACTCAGGATGGTCCCTTAAATCTCAGGGTTTTCTGAAGGATAACACCTGGACAAAGCGTCAGCTAAGACATTAAATTTACAAGGTTGAATGTTGAATGTGAAGATTAAATTCCTGTACAAACAGTGACCACCTTAAAATCTTCTGTTAATTTAGTTTTATTTAATTAATAAACACCAAAGAATTATAGTCAGTATATATACATCCACATTATTCCCTTGCAGGTAAATCTCAAATTCTACCTTCCAGGTAACTCTACATCTGGATTATCTTCACTGAGAACATCCCAATACTTGTTTACTGTCCACATATAGACAGGTTTTCTCATTGCTGCCCTCGTCTGTGTGTTCATTACTGTCATAAAAACTATTTTCTTTTCTAGTGCTTGTTAGCACTGAGATATTCTCATTTCCCTTACATTTCATAAAGATATACTCTTATGTTTCTGTCATCCATAGCATATATCCACAGGATATGCAGCATACTTTGTGTGTGATCTAGCTTTCACACCAATGATACCAATACTAAACGAATTACATTAAAATCCAATAAATAAGAACACAAAATATATAGATGAAATGGCTCATCATTTCAAAAAATAGACTGATATACATCCCCCCCCCCATATAGAACACGAACAACAGATTGACTATCACATATTCATCACATTCTCACACAAAAAATAAAGAATAAAAAAGGAAAACAATTTTGCTTTGTACATATAAAATTACCTGGATATCTTGTTATATATAATATCCGAAATGCAGACAAAATATGAAAATATTAGTCTACATAAAATGTTAACTCACTCAGCACGGCACGCAGCACGGCACTCAGGGCGTGCTACTGTAATGCAATTACTTACTTCCATAATTCCGACAATACAATTACGGTTTGGAGGAACAACTAGACGTGGCCAGAAACTCACTTACAACAATTGGGTCCAATATACAATACTCGACTGAGAGACGTCACCAGTGCATTTATATCAGTGAGGTAAGGTGTAATATAAGTGATGGTGTTGTAATAGTGACGGTGTAGTCGTGATAAAGTATAATAACTATAATAAAAATAATAATAACATGAGAGAGAGAGTGAGAGTGAGAAAGAGAGAGTGAGAGTGAGAGTGCGAGTGCGAGTGAGAGTCAGAGTCAGAGTCAGAGTCAGAGAGAGAGAGAAAGAGAAGAGAGCGAGAGAGAGAGAGAGAGAGAGAGAGAGAGAGAGAGGAGAGAGAGAGAGAGAGAGAGAGAGAGAGGAGAGAGAGAAGAGAGAGAGAGGAGAGATCCATGGATGGATCCGTGAGCAGTGAAACATTCACTGTTTCAACACTGATGATTGCTTGATGTATATGACTTAACGATGTTTAGTCTTCTGTTGTCGCTGTATCTATCGATTATTTTGGTGTTGTTTGTGGTGTTGGTATGGTTACATATGAAACAAGACGTTCATTAATAGGGCCTTGCTGTTTGTGCACTGGTAGGCGTCTTGAAAGGGATGTTCTTGTCTTGCCCTATATTGAATTCGGTGAGGTTGACTGTCCCAAGTGGGCATGCGAAGGCATAGACAACATTAGTTCCTTTGAGGGATTTTGTTTGGTTTCAGGTGAGTGCTTTCTTCATGAGCAAGATGGCAGTCATTTTGCTCATATAGTACATTATTAATTCAGTCTTCTGATTGTGTCAGTTGGGGTCACATTTCAATCAATAATGGTTTTTCAGGACCCTTTCTTCCGTTCAGTGGGTCGTGGAGAAGACGTTCCTGTAGAACTTTTTAATAGTAGGGACCGACGATGTACAGTTGTCTGTTGTATCTGAGGTTGCATGACGACTAACCTTCCTTCTGATGATTTCCTCGACATATGCATGAGCGTATTCATTATTGATCATTGCCTTACTCTACAGAGTTCCTCGTCGACCTGCTACCAAAACAACACTCCGCTTGTACCTATCAGGACACTCACTCTTAGCATTAAGGCACATTCCCATGTTGGTTCCCTGAGTGTAGACTGTAGTGTTAAAGCCATCTTTCCTTTCTGAAACTATTGCATCTAGGAAAGGTAGTAAACCTCTTCTCTCAATCTCGTAAGTGACCCTTACCTCTGAATTTCGTTCGAATGCACCCTTAAACCGCAGCAAGTGCTCAATATCAGGTACCTGCAGGAATATGTCGTCTACATATCTACAGTATACAGTCTGCTTTAGGCCCATTTCAACAAGGCCTTTCGGTTTGACGGTATCCATGTAAAGATAAACAAATAAAACAATAAGGGTGAACCCATAGCAACGAAGTCTACTTGCTTATACATGTGTCCTGAAGGAGCATGTGTAAGTAAGTAGATGACGTTGATCAATTAGCATCATATTACTCTCTACCAAATTCCAGAACACGACGGAACATACAACTTTCTGCCCCCAGCAATCATGTAATCAGAAGATTGACAAGATGCAATGGACATAAGTTGGAGGCTTCACCTTCACCTCATCACATTCACCTCATCCTCGGGTATATATTATGCAGCAAGAATATTTGTAGTGAATCACACTGCTACCTGTTGAGGGTGTGGATACAATGCGACCCAAACGTCTAAATGTCACAGCAGCCCCTCTTGACGGTCATGCTTTTGGGAGAAGTAATATTCTTAAGGTCCTGAAGGAACAAATCAACAAGGGCCATGACGATGGTTCGAACCTACGTCCGAGAGGATCCCAGACGCTGCCTTAATCGACTGAGCTACGCCATGGTTAAAAGGCGTCTTGAAAGGTTCGAACCCTCGTCACGGCCCTTATGGATTTGTTCATTTGATGCATCACGCTATTGTGATTTCAGTGTGTCCTGAAGGATGGTCCGGCATCATTCCTGGGTGAGAAGGGGGGTTCACCTTCCACTGACATTAGTCAGGAAGGTGATGATTGTGCTCTTCTTTTCATGTGAGGAAGAACTAGAAAAACTCGTGACCAACGATGCCATTCGTTGCAAGTAGCACCACTTACATCCTCACTTCCCACGTCAGTTCCTGGGAGGAAAAAACCCATCCCAGGACAGTTTTGAAAAACCGCAAGTTATTAAGATGATGGACAATATCATGGACGAAAGTCCGAACCTGGGTGTATTCAACCTAGAGTTCTGCAACACCGACAAATCATTAGTGAAGATGACTTTCACCACCATAGCTGCAGCCATCCAGGCTGCCACACAAGGTTTCTACTGCTTCGGCATGCAATTACAACTGCACCAAGTAAAAAAGGGACGATACCATGAGATCCATGGTATCGTTCTGTGCTTCAAGTGCTACGAGCTCTCCCACTCCAGCAACAAGTGTCTGTACCCCGTCCAGAAGTGCAGCCTGTGCGCACTAGACCATCACTACTCCATATGCAAGGCAACAGTCCATCGCTGCTCTTCGATGGCAATCACCCTGCAATTTCCTACCATTGGCCCCTGCAGGCAGGAAAATATCATGGCCTAGGTTGAAGCCAAGAGAAACACACCCTTCTACCTCCGCGAGCCCCAGGCGCTCATCCCACCACCTCAGCTCCCACCAACCGACCAGAACACTTTTAGTCTTACCAAAGAGTAGCTCATCCAACAAGCGACCCAGCCTTCACAATGAGGGACCCAAGGCCCCACAGGATCCTTCGAAGCCCCTGCATCACGTGCAAGCATTATCCTTGGTGTTATTAGACTAGCGGAGAGGCATGCCGGACCAGACAACCACCGTTTTGTCAGTGAAGTGAACGCATTATATATAGCCAATGGCCCTGAACCCCATCATAGCCCCTGGAGCAAGTTTCACTGCCTCCACCACCACTCCGGAGACTGCCACCATGACGACCACGAGGTCGATTTCAACACAGATTCCAGAACCACCAAGACCCGAGCGGCACAAACAGAGGTGATTTTTCTCCAGCTTCCAAAACTCCTAACCATCACCATCTCAGCAGCCGCGCTAGCAGACGTGCTGTCTACAAATGCTAACGCACCACCACCGCTCTTGAAATAACTTCTACCACCAATCCAAGACCTCTGAGCCTAACTCAAGCTGCGAGGCGAAAGACCAAACCACCAACTACGGAGGTTACGGACTCCTCACACGAGGAAATATTAGTAGGAGCTCCACCACCGCACCTCAAATACGACACCTACTCGGAACAAGACTTCCTCACGGAGGCCACTTCACAAACTCCGACGACAGCACGGCTCAGCCAAAGTCTCAGGCAAAGAAAAAACGGAACACCTAGAGGTCTACATTAACCCCACCAGCTCCATAACTGATACAGCCAGCCCTTCAGGGCTGAAGACTCCATCCATCCCCCAAATCTCTAGTGTCAGCTATTGATACAGATAATGGCTCCAAAGCCTCCCACCTACGGGCTCACCATAGCCCGTGCTATTGGAACTTTTTGTTCTGAGTAGCTGAATCTAAAACAACAGCAACAACAACAACATCTTTGTTATCTTCTTTATTCTATTCATGCCCATGCCACCTCTTGGGTGGCTTAATCTTCATCAATCAATCTTTGTTTCCTTACGAGTTATTCATGCTCGTGCCACCTCTTGGGGTGAATTAATCTATATCAGTCACTCAATATTTGTAATCATTTGAACCATGCCTCAGACATTGTTAACAAGAGGGACAAAACGCATCTCTTAGCGTCAGGTCAAATAAGACTGTAAAAATTACCTTCCCCTGGGTGGCACGTTGACACGAAGGTGTTAGGTGATCCACGTCATTGTCATATAAATTGCTAACCAAAATATTGTGGACTATAAATGTTTCATTCCCATTAACCATCGTTGCCTTGGACCGCAGATCACACAAGCAGCAGCTCCCAGCTCTACCTACAGAGCCACCAGGACCCATTGACCGTTAAGCAAAAGAGATTTACTCTACGACCTCCCATTCTCCACACACACACACACACTGTGTTATTGAAACTGACAAAATAAGTATAGTCAAGGGTGATCAGCTTGCGTTATGAACCTATCCGAATGTAAGTATTGCATTTTTGGTCCTGAATAATAAAAATATATTCCACTCTTGGTCATGAAACATAACAATATACTCTACTCTTGGTCATGAATCATAACAATATACTCCACTCTTGGTCATGAATCATAACAATATACTCCACTCTTGGTCATGAAACATAACAATATACTCTACTCTTGGTCATGAATCATAACAATATACTCCACTCTTGGTCATGAAACATAACAATATACTCCACTCTTGGTCATGAAACATAACAATATACTCCACTCTTGGTCATGAATCATAACAATATACTCCACTCTTGGTCATGAAACATAACAATATACTCCACTCTTGGTCATGAATCATAACAATATACTCTACTCTTGGTCATGAATCATGACAATATACTCCACTCTTGGTCATGAATCATGACAATATACTCACTCTTGGTCATGAATCATGACAATATACTCACTCTTGGTTATGAAACATAACAATATACTCCACTCATGGTCATGAATCATAACAATATACTCCACTCATGGTCATGAATCATAACAATATACTCCACTCATGGTCATGAATCATAACAATATACTCCACTCATGGTCATGAATCATGACAATATACTCCACTCTTGGTCATGAATCATAACAATATACTCCACTCATGGTCATGAATCATAACAATATACTCCATTCTTGGTCATGAATCATAACAATATACTCCACTCATGGTCATGAATCATGACAATATACTCCATTCTTGGTCATGAATCATAACAATATACTCCACTCATGGTCATGAATCATGACAATATACTCCACTCATGGTCATGAATCATAACAATATACTCCACTCTTGGTCATGAATCATAACAATATACTCCACTCTTGGTCATGAATCATAACAATATACTCCACTCTTGGTCATGAATCATAACAATATACTCCACTCTTGGTCATGAATCATAACAATATACTCCATTCTTGGTCATGAATCATAACAATATACTCCACTCTTGGTCATGAATCATAACAATATACTCCACTCTTGGTCATGAATCATAACAATATACTCCACTCATGGTCATGAATCATAACAATATACTCCATTCTTGGTCATGAATCATAACAATATACTCCACTCATGGTCATGAATCATAACAATATACTCCATTCTTGGTCATGAATCATAACAATATACTCCACTCATGGTCATGAATCATAACAATATACTCCATTCTTGGTCATGAATCATAACAATATACTCCACTCATGGTCATGAATCATAACAATATACTCCACTCATGGTCATGAATCATAACAATATACTCCACTCTTGGTCATGAATCATAACAATATACTCCACTCTTGGTCATGAATCATAACAATATACTCCACTCTTGGTCATGAATCATAACAATATACTCCATTCTTGGTCATGAATCATAACAATATACTCCACTCTTGGTCATGAATCATAACAATATACTCCACTCTTGGTCATGAATCATAACAATATACTCCACTCTTGGTCATGAATATAACAATATACTCCACTCTTGGTCATGAATCGGGACATTATACCTCTGACGATACCAAAAGTTTCACTGGTGAAGAAAAACTATGTTTTAAACAGTTTTTAAATTAAAACTTATAGTTTTAATTAAATTCAATTAAATTTAATTATTTATACTTATATTATTTAATTAATTTAATTAATTATTTATTAAATATTAAATACTTAATTTAATTAATTAAATGATTTATTTGAAAACAGTTTTAAATTAAAAACTAAGAAAAAGAAAAGTAGTTTAGGATAACTAGTTTAGGATAACTCGTTTTGGATAACTGGTTATCTGTGAGAAGACATTGCTAACACTTTCCCTAACTAGTATTCCCGCAAGGGACGCCCGAGTGCTGTGATCAAGCGAAGGTAAAAGGCAAAGAATTACATGAATTACTTTGGAAATTTTGCCATCAGATAATGACATTTGTGTTGACAAATTCTTCTTTACACGGTTTTTCGTTGTTTTAACAAATTATGTGCGGATATTCAACGTTCTATTTATTATAACATATATTCTGAGTTGATGGAAATAGATTTTTGAAAATCAATATCTGGCCCTGTCTAGGTCTCATCTGTTATGAGATGACATACATCATCCTTTATACATCAACTAAAACGCTTTATTTCCAAAATTTGAAGAAATATTATAGCAGATATAGAAAGATAGAGCAAAATCCCACTGATACAGTGATGTGAATGTTAAACAACATGTAGATTTTGAAGACTATCAGAGGAGAATTCCCAGCACGTTTGAACACTTTTGTCTTCTTGAAACATTTGGGTGTTTTATATTCTCTCCGCGCGAAGCAGTTGACGCCGAAGACATGGCACACACAACACACCAGCTGTTAAATGTGAACTGCGCTCAGAAAATAAATGCAAGATTTGTTGTGTGAGAAGTATAATGAAATCTAGTCAAATAAAATCCAAATAAGACAATTCTCGATACACACGCATAGATATGATTAAAAAAGGATGTATTTACTTAAACTTGTTTTTTATCTTTATAAGAGCTATGCAAATTAATATTTCAAGCTCCTCTGACTCACACAGGGACGGCTACCTTAAACTGTTTAGAGAGCAGTAAACACTGTTCTCTTAACACAAAACTAGCAGACAGTATAATCTGTACCACTGTTATTTGCTGATAACATTTAACAAACACATTTTCGATATATATATATATATATATATATATATATATATATATATATATATATATATATATATATATATATATATATATATATGTCGTACCTAGTAGCCAGAACGCACTTCTCAGCCTACTTTGCAAGCCCTGATTTGCCTAATAAGCCAAGTTTTCATGAATTAATATATTTTCTCTAATTTTTTTCTCATGAAATGATAAACCTACCCATTTCATTATGTATGAAGTCAATTTTTTTTTATTGGAGTTAAAATTAACGTAGATATATGACCGAACCTAACCAACCCTACCTAACCTAACCTAACCTATCTTTATAGGTTAGGTTAGGTTAGGTAGCCGAAAAAGTTAGGTTAGGTTAGGTTAGGTAGGTTAGGTAGTCGAAAAACAAGTAATTCATGAAAACTTGGCTTATTAGGCAAATCGGGCATTGCATAGTAGGCTGAGAAGTGCGTTCTGGCTACTAGGTACGACATATATATATATATATATATATATATATATATATATATATATATATATATATATATATATATATATATATATATATTTTAAGATAAATAGGAAAACCAAGGATATACTGAACATCTTGTTTCAGATTCTTTACTTTAAAATTCATAACGTTTCGAATACTTCTTGTATTCATCATCAGATCTAAAAGAAAATAGAAATCACAATCAAATAAGAGGCAAAACAAAGAACTCATACTGAATATGACTGCCTATCAAAGAAAGGAAAATTATTAAAAAACAAAACACTTAAGCTTACTTAAAGTGATCAATACAAATAAAACTTATTAATTGTCAAAAAGCTAATTCAAAACATTCAATTACAACAAGAATTTTATAATTACTACAACAAACCATACTATTAAACTTACGTGAAGTGATCAACTGGAATGAGACTTGATAGCTACAACATATATACTAAACACTATAAAAAATATTCATATCATGACTACAAATCTACAAAAAATGTATATAAAAATACAAACAGAGTAAGCGACAAATATAAAATACTACTCAGAATCGTATAAAAACTCAAATATTAAATAAAACTAAATAACAAAAAATGTATATGTATCCTAAATAAAAAGATTATAATAGTGTACAATGTCAAGCCCGAAATAAGTAAGAAAAGGCAAAAACATGGTAGACTAAAGCAAAATTATAATAAAATTAAACTACCAGAATGAACTATAAAGCAAATTACAGGGCCTACTGTGCACTACACAGTGTACAATTGAACAGCCGAAAGGTTGCTATTTAATAAAGGCCGCAGCTCCTTTATATATAAGGATTCCATTATTCTCAAATCTGACTGGCCATTTATACAAGTGTCCAAAATTTTAAAATCAGATTCCAGCAGAGAATGATTAAACTCATAACAATGGTTTCTAATCTCCGAAAATGCTGGTTTAGACAATGGTAATCCAGTCCTAAAAGAACTCCCCGGTGCTCAAGTATCCTAATCTTAAAGTTCCGAATGGAACTCCCGATATATCCAGCATTACAGCTGGAACAATTATACATATATACGACACTAGAGCACAGGGGGGTAGGCACTTTATCTTTAAATTTAAAATAAGAGCCTATGGTATTAGTGTATTTTAATTCTTTTGTTCCTGATATTTTTAAGAAAAATGCAATTAATACTTTACTGAATAGGGCCTTTGTTTTATGTTCTAATTGGAATAACTTTGATCAAGAAGTTAATTTTCTTGTGAAATTTTTTTCAAACAATGGTTATCCTTTACATATGATTTATACTTTTATAAGGAATTTCGTAAATAAGAAGTTTCACCCATCGTGTAGGATTGCTACAGTAGAAAGGGATATTAAATATATTAAATTACCATTCTATGGCACGATTAGTTTTTCTGTAAGGAGTCGTCTGAGGAAAATGTTGCAGCATTGTTATCCTCAAGTAGACTTTAGATTTATCTTTGTCAACACTAATACCATAGGCTCTTATTTTAAATTTAAAGATAAAGTGCCTACCTCCCTGTGCTCTATTGTCGTATATATGTATAATTGTTCCAGCTGTAATGCTGGATATATCGGGAGTTCCATTCGGAACTTTAAGATTAGGATACTTGAGCACCGGGAGTTTCTTTTAGGACTGGATTACCATTGTCTAAACCAGCATTTTCGGAGATTAGAAACCATTGTTATGAGTTTAATCATTCTCTGCTGGAATCTGATTTTAAAATTTTGGACACTTGTATAAATGGCCAGTCAGATTTGAGAATAATGGAATCCTTATATATAAAGGAGCTGCGGCCTTTATTAAATAGCAACCTTTCGGCTGTTCAATTGTACACTGTGTAGTGCACAGTAGGCCCTGTAATTTGCTTTATAGTTCATTCTGGTAGTTTAATTTTATTATAATTTTGCTTTAGTCTACCATGTTTTTGCCTTTTCTTACTTATTTCGGGCTTGACATTGTACACTATTATAATCTTTTTATTTAGGATACATATACATTTTTTGTTATTTAGTTTTATTTAATATTTGAGTTTTTATACGATTCTGAGTAGTATTTTATATTTGTCCTTACTCTGTTTGTATTTTTATATACATTTTTGTAGGTTTGTAGTCATGATATGAATATTTGTTATAGTGTTTAGTATATATGTTGTAGCTATCAAGTCTCATTCCAGTTGATCACTTCACGTAAGTTTAATAGTATGGTTTGTTGTAGTAGTTATAAAATTTTTGTTGTAATTGATTGTTTTTGAATTAGCTTTTTGACAATTAATAAGTTTTATTTGTATTGATCACTTTAAGTAAGCTTAAGTGTTTTGTTTTTTAATAATTTTCCTTTCTTTGATAGGCAGTCATATTCAGTATGAGTTCTTTGTTTTGCCTCTTATTTGATTGTGATTTCTATTTTCTTTTAGATCTGATGATGAATACAAGAAGTATTCGAAACGTTATGAATTTTAAAGTAAAGAATCTGAAACAAGATGTTCAGTATATCCTTGGTTTCCCTATTTTAAAATTAAGATTCCCGAAGGGAACATCGATCATAAATATATATATATATATATATATATATATATATATATATATATATATATATATATATATATATTAATATATACAGTTATATATATACATAACAGATGAGACCTATATATCTGCAGTTACTTCCATCCTTTGTTCTATACCCCGTCTTACCCCGTTCTGGCTTGTGTTGAAAATTTGTTTTCACCTCTTTCTATACTACTGTAACATGTCACTTCACCCAGATGCAGGTATATAAACGAAGATGTTTGAGCCCTATTCAGTTATAGTTGTGTGTTTGTGTAAACTAAAGTCTTTGAAAATATATATATATATATATATATATATATATATATATATATATATATATATATATATATTATTGCATCATTTGTATATGGTGCATTTTTCTTGCATTCATGGGCTGGGAATATAGTTCTAATAGGCATTGAGACCAAAGTATCGAGAAATGAGAGGATGAAAAGCATCCCAGAACCACTGGTGAGTTGATAAAATCCGAGCGATATAACAGTGCCAGTCGTTGTTTGTCTCATATTTGACGTATATGAGTTTAGTCTCTCGCGTTGTTATGTTATATTTGGTTGAGATTTAGATCTTGTCTCACGACCTGAGAGTTCAGTATCAGACTTACTCCACAGTGTCTGTCATGTCTATCTTCAGTCTAATAATAATGTAATTTGTTTAACCATTAATGCCTATGATGAGATTAGATACGATGGTTCCTCTATAATTCATGTTTTTTGAGGGGCGGTCAAAACTCTTAAGCATTTTAAAATTAATATATAGTAACTCATGACGTCTGTGCTGGCTTGTAAAACATTTGCTAATTGATGACACGTACATTAAATAATTAACTATGTATATCTTGAGAACTATACACTACTCATGAGCCACTTACTAACTCATGAATCGCTGGAGTTCGCCCTGAGCAGCCGTGAAGTGCGGACGTGTCCCGCCTCCATGACTGCTGGGGTTGTTAGCCGTTTGGTCGCCAGGTGGTGGGGCGTCACTGCCCACCCAGTGTGGTTGCCTGCCTGGCTACGTGCTGACGTGGCTGTTTTGACATGGGGAGGGCCTTGCAATTCCTCCTGTTTTGCGGGTGAATTCAGTGGGACTAGAGTTCTCGTGAAAGGCTGGTTATCCAGCCATTGAGTTGGTAATGTGTGACATGCTTCGTGTACCGGTGAAGGCTGTATATGCAACCCGTCCTCTTAAAAAGAACGTCACTTTTGGCTCGTTTGCGTGATATGGCCAAATTTCGACGTAATTTGAAATGAAATCGACTCACAAAAGTGACGTTCTGTTCCGTTTTCTATTTGAGTCGTCCGGCGTACGCGCAGAAGTTCTGAGAGGACCTTTAAATTAACGTTTTTCATAACGTTTTGAAACTTTAAGAGAATTTCCTGCCCACCTAACCTATCAGAGGACCCTTAACTTACTGTTGTTGAAAAAAAAAATCCCAAATTTATTTTCATATTTTTTTCATTTTCAATTACGTCCAAATTCGGCCATACGAGCAAACGGCCAAATGCGACGTTCTTTTTAAGAGGACAGGTTGGTATATGGAGTTGAGCTTGTTACGGCCCACCAGGTGATTATCAAGTTCGTGCGGGAGGAGGAGCATCGGGACTTCCTCCGTCGGTACGAAGGGCGTTGGTTGCAGTTGCCGGATGGCGCCGGCTCTGTTGCGGTCTCGGACCGAAGTGGTGCCCTGACCTATGTCAGTGCACACGGTGCGCCCTTGGAGTTTCCTGAAGACCTTCTCCGGCGCTTCTTCCGGAGGTTTGGTGCTGTCATCAGTGTGCGGTTGAACACGCTTTCCTCAGGGAAGTATGCTGGGAAGCAGACGAACATCCGTACCATAGGTATGCGCCTGCGATCGGATATCCCATCTTCTGTCCGGCTGCTGGGTTACTACGTTCGGGTGTACTATGCCCGGCAGCCCCGTACCTGTTTCCGGTGTGGCCAGTTAGGACATCAGGCTGCCGGGTGCTCTGAGCGTTTAGTGTAAAGCCTAAGGAGGGGGGGGGGCTCCCCACTACCTGAGAGGGTAGGAGACCAGGCTCTAAGATGGGCATGGAAGGAAGAAGGAGGGGAAAGGGAGGGGAACAGGTGGCGGCGGCTATGTGTTTGCTAGTGGAAACATTTTTTTTCTTAAAGAAAGTCTGTTTTATTAAAGAAAAGAACCGTTTAACTTAACTCGTGATTAAGGCGTCCTGTAGATACCAGTTGCGTTGCTCCTGGCAGTATTGGTTCGAGAAACTTCTGGGGTGTGAGTTTTCAGTCGCATACAGTCCTGGGACATTCAGGCTTGTTCGCATTTGTGTTCCTCACGTGTGCCCCCCAAAAATGAGGTGATTTGATAAAACGCTATGCCCAAGATTACCATCCGAGTGCCGGCGGGGAAGTGGTTCAAATAGCTTCGGCTATCACTTCCTTATTTCCGGTCGTGATGGTAATCGGATTAAAGCGTCCTGTAGATACGTTGCGTTGCTCCTGGCAGTATGGGTTCGAGTCACTTCTGGGGTGTGAGTTT
>WNGS01123883.1:81071-91635 GCA_020271785.1 Procambarus virginalis
TCAAGGCAAATGTGATATATAACACCAAAGTAACTATGATACATAATAACAACAAGGTAACAGCGATACATAACACCAATTTAACCTGTGATACATATATAACACCAAGGTAACTGTGAACATAATACACCAAGGAATTATGATACACAATAACACCAAGGTAACTGCGATACATAACACCAAAGTAGATGTGATATATAATACTCCAGTGGTAACTATTATTCACAATAACACCAAGGTAACTGTGATACACAATAACTGTGGAAACCGACCTGTGAGATTTATATTTAATTTATATGAATTTATATAGAATTATATTTACGTTAATTTATATTTTTCGATAGCAATTGGATGAATGTTAAGTGGACTGTATTCTGCAATTAATCTCACAAATCGATCCTTACACAATAGGGGGGTTTTATATTATATTTATAATGTATGCAGCCAATCAAACTACAGTATTAACTACATTATTAGTATACATTGAGGAGGTTCCTTATCTTATTGTACAGCGGCCTTATTCCAGGTATAACTAGGATGTAGACACCACAATTATCCTCGTTTGAGGCTAGTTTTCATCACCAGTAACTGATGTATCAAGTTTTGCTTCCTCTTCTGTGTTCTTGTTAAAGGGCACTAGCTAGAAAGCCGGAATCCTAATATAATGACAGCAATATCAGAGAAAACACTGTATATTAAATAATAAGGACCAGTGCTTAATTACCTTTATCATGAGGCAGGTTCGCATGTCTAACCGGTTTTCCCAATTTCTACCTAACATTTAACTGGCCCGAAAGTTTAGGATAAACGGGTTTCGGTAGGACACTTTCCTTGATTATGTTGACAGCGCTTGATGATGAAGAGCCACTAATTGATCTCCATTATACTTCGTCTAAGAGAAATATACAGGAGCGCAAATTTGCTCCCGTGCGCCTCTGGTCTTAACCAACAATGTCTGACCACTCCCCTACTCACTGAAGCTCCTGGCCTATTTTGCCCAGATATCAGTAACTGATAGAAGGGTCACATTTACTTTATTTGATACTGATAATTAAGTTAATTAAAATGAGATGCTTTTATGATGTTAAAAGTCCATAGACTAATGTATTTAAGAATAATCCCCAACACAATAGCTGGTGAATTATAATAGTAGTGGCAATGATATCCCATTTTTCTATTGATGGAAAACTCCACTACAAGCTACATATTTCTATGGGTAAACTTGTATACAACGCAGCTAGCAATATTTCTGCATATTGTATGTAATATTATTAAATGGTGTCGGGTTTTGCGACAATAATATCAAGGTAACTGTGATAAATATCACCAAAGAAAATGTTATTCATAATAAACCAGGGAAACTATTATACACAATAACACCAAGTAACCTGTGATACATAATACCAAGGTAACTGTGATACCAATACCATGAAGGTAACTCTGATAAATAATAATACCACTGTAACTGTGATACCTAAAGAAGAATAAGGGCGACATGATAACCACCTACATAATTCTCAGGGAAATTGACAATGTGGATAAAGACACATTCATCAGCACGGGTGGAACACGAACAAGGGGACACAGTGGATACTTAGTACCCAGATTGAACCACAAAGACATTATAAAGAATTTTTTCAGTGTTAGTGTCAATTTTATTAGGTAGTCATTCAATGGATCGCACTAAGAAGTGTCGTAGTGGATGCTGACTTCCATACACAGTTTCAAATATAGGTATGATAGAGCCCAGTTGCTCAGGAAACTATACACCAGTTGATTGACGGTTGAGATTCGGGACCAAAGAAAAAATGCTTAACCCCCTGCACAGCACCACTAGGTGAGTATAAGTATGTGAGTACATAACACCAAGGTAACTGTAATACATAATAGCACAAAGGAAACTATGATAACAGCAATAACAACAAGGTAAGTGTGATACATAATAACACTAAAATAACTGTGATATATAATAACACGAAGGTAACATGTGATACATACTAACATCAAGGTAACTATGATCCATAACACCCAGGCTAACCTTGTGATATATAACACCAAGGTAACTGTGCTACTTAATAACACCAAGGAAACTGTGATACATAATAACATAAAGGTAGCTGTGATACATAACACCAAGGAAACTATGAAACACAATAACACCCAAGATAACTTTGATAAATAACACCAAAGGTAACTGAGAACATAATAACTGCAAGGTAACTGTGATGCACAATACATAACACCAAGGAAACTGTTATACATAACACCATGGTAACTGAGATACATAATAACATCAAGG
This sequence comes from Procambarus virginalis, assembly GCA_020271785.1. Taxonomy (NCBI): domain Eukaryota; kingdom Metazoa; phylum Arthropoda; class Malacostraca; order Decapoda; family Cambaridae; genus Procambarus; species Procambarus virginalis. The sequence continues at coordinate 83,371 of WNGS01123883.1, forward strand.
TAACTGTGATACACAATATCACCAGGGTTACTGTGATACACAATATCACCAAGATAACTGTGAATACATAACACCAAGGTAACTGTGATACACAACTAACACCAAGGTAACTGTCATACATAACACCAAGGTAACTGTGATACACAATATTGTCAGGGTAACTCTGATATATAATAACACCAAGGTAACTGTGAAACATAACACCAAGGTTACTGTGATACTTAAAGAAGAGTAATGGGAGACATGATAACTATCTCCAAAATTCTCAGGGAAAATGACTGAGTGGAAAAAGACACACTCTTCAGCACGGGTGGCACACGAACAAGGGGACACATTTGAAAACTTAGTACCCAGATGAACCACAGAGACGTTAGAAAGAATTTTTTCAGTGTCAGTGACAATTTTAATCAGTAGTTAATCAATGGATCGCACTAGGAAGTGTTGCAGTGGAGGCTGACTCCATACAGAGTTTCAAATATAGGTATGATAGAGCCCCGTAGACTCAGGATTCAATACACCAGTAGATTGAGGGTTGAGAGGCGGGACAAAAGAGAAAATGCTCAACCCCCGCAAGCAACAGTTGGTGAGAATAACTATGTGAGTACATAACACTAAGGAAACTGAAATATATAATAACACCTGGTAACTGTGATACATAATAACAACAAGGTAAGTGTGATACATAATAACACACAAATAACTGTGATACATACCTCCAAGGTAACTATGAAACACATTAACACCAAGGTAACTGAGATACATGATAACATCAAGGAAACTGTGATACACAATAACAACAAAGTAACTGTGATACATAATATCACCAAGGAGATTGTGATACATAATACCACCAAGGTAACTTTGATACGTAGTAACACCAAGGTAATAGTGATACACAATATCACCAAAGTAACTGTGATACATTATAACACCAAGGTGACTGTGATACATAATACCAAGGTTACTGTGATACATATTAACACCAAGGTAACTGACATACATAATAACATCACGGTAACTGTGATTCACAATAACACCAAGGTAACTGTGATTCACAATAACACCAAGGTAACTGTGATACATAATAACTCCAAGGTAACTGTGATACATAATAACATCAAGATATCTGTGATACGTAAATCCTTGTTACATTGGTATTATTACGTATCACAGATATCTTGATGTTATTATGTATCACAGTTACCTTGGAGTTATTATGTATCACAGTTACCTTGGTGTTATTGTGAATCACAGTTACCTTGGTGTTATTGTGAATCACAGTTACCGTGATGTTATTATGTATGTCAGTTACCTTGGTGTTAATATGTATCACAGTAACCTTGGTATTATGTATCACAGTCACCTTGGTGTTATAATGTATCACAGTTACTTTGGTGATATTGTGTATCACTATTACCTTGGTGTTACTACGTATCAAAGTTACCTTGGTGGTATTATGTATCACAATCTCCTTGGTGATATTATGTATCACAGTTACTTTGTTGTTATTGTGTATCACAGTTTCCTTGATGTTATCATGTATCTCAGTTACCTTGGTGTTAATGTGTTTCATAGTTACCTTGGAGGTATGTATCACAGTTATTTGTGTGTTATTATGTATCACACTTTCCTTGTTGTTATTATGTATCACAGTTACCTGGTGTTATTATATATTTCAGTTTCCTTAGTGTTATGTACTCACATAGTTATTCTCACCAACTGTTGCTTGCGGGGGTTGAGCATTTTCTCTTTTGTCCCGCCTCTCAACCCTCAATCTACTGGTGTATTGAATCCTGAGTCTACTGGGCTCTATCATACCTATATTTGAAACTCTGTATGGAGTCAGCCTCCACTGCAACACTTCCTAGTGCGATCCATTGATTAACTACTGATTAAAATTGTCACTGACACTGAAAAAATTCTTTCTAACGTCTCTGTGGTTCATCTGGGTACTAAATTTTCAAATGTGTCCCCTTGTTCGTGTGCCACCCGTGCTGAAGAGTGTGTCTTTTTCCACTCAGTCATTTTCCCTGAGAATTTTGGAGATAGTTATCATGTCTCCCATTACTCTTCTTTAAGTATCACAGTAACCTTGGTGTTATGTATCACAGTTACCTTGGTGTTATTATATATCAGAGTTACCCTGACAATATTGTGTATCACAGTTACCTTGGTGTTATGTATGACAGTTACCTTGGTGTTATTGTGTATCACAGTTACCTTGGTGTTATGTATCACAGTTATCTTGGTGATATTGTGTATCACAGTTACCCTGGTGATATTGTGTATCACAGTTACCTTGATGTTATTATGTATCTCAGTTACCATGGTGTTATGTATAACAGTTTCCTTGGTGTTATGTATTGTGCATCACAGTTACCTTGCAGTTATTATGTTTCTCAGTTACCTTGGTGTTATTTATCAAAGTTATCTTGGTGTTATTGTGTTTCATAGTTTCCTTGGTGTTATGTATCACAGCTACCTTTATGTTATTATGTATCACAGTTTCCTTGGTGTTATTAAGTATCACAGTTACCTTGGTGTTATATATCACAGTTACCTTGGTGTTATGTATCATAGTTACCTTGATGTTATTATGTATCACATTTACCATGGTGTTATTATATATCACAGTTACCTTAGTGTTATGTATCACACTTACCTTGTTGTTATTGTGTATCATAGTTTCCTTTGTGCTATTATGTATTACAGTTACCTTGGTGTTATGTACTCACATACTTATACTCACCTAGTGGTGCTTGCAGGGGGTTAAGCATTTTTTCCTTGGTCCCGAATCTCAACCGTCAATCAACTGGTGTATAGTTTCCTGAGCCAACTGGGCTCTATCATACCTATATTTGAAACTGTGTATGGAGTCAGCATCCACTACGACACTTCTTAGTGCGATCCATTGAATGACTACCTAATAAAATTGACACTAACACTGAAAAAATTCTTTATAATGTCTTTGTGGTTCATCTGGGTACTAAGTATCCACCTGTGTCCCCTTGTTCGTGTTCCACCCGTGCTGATGAATGTGTCTTTATCCACATTGTCAATTTCCCTGAGAATTATGTAGGTGGTTATCATGTCTCCCATTATTCTTCTTTAGGTATCACAGTTACAGTGGTATTATTATTTATCAGAGTTACCTTCATGGTATTGGTATCACAGTTACCTTGGTATTATGTATCACAGTTACTTTGGTGTTATTGTGTATAATAGTTTCCCTGGTTTATTATGAATAACATTTTCTTTGGTGATATTTATCACAGTTACCTTGATATTATTGTCGCAAAACCCGACACCATTTAATAATATTACATACAATATGCAGAAATATTGCTGCTGACGTTGTATACAAGTTACCCATAGAAAATGTAGCTTGTAATGGAGTTTTCCATCAATAGAAAATGGGATATCATTGCCACATACTATTATAATTCACCAGCTATTGTGTTGGGAATTATTCTTAAATACATTAGTCTTCGGACTTTTAACATCATAAAAGCATCTCATTTTAATTAACTTAATTATCAGTATCAAAATAAAGTAAATGTGACCCTTCTATCAGTTACTGATATCTGGGCAAAATAGGCCAGGAGCTTCAGTGAGTAGGGGAGTGGTCAGACATTGTTGTTAAGACCAGAGGCGCACGGGAGCAAATTCAGCTCCTATAATTTCTCTTGGACGAAGTATAATGGAGATCATATTAGTGCTCTATCATCATCAACACGCTGTCAACATAATCAAGGAAAGTGTCCTACCGAAACCCGTTTATCTAAACATTTCTGGCCAGTTAAATGTTAGGTAGATATTGGGAAAACCGGTTAGAATGCGAACCTGCCTCATGATAAAGGTAATTAAGCACTGGTCCTTATTATTTAATATACAGTGTTTTCTCTGATATTGCTGTCATATATTAGGATTCCGGCTTTCTAGCTAGTGCCCTTTAACAAGAACAAGAAGAGGAAGCAAAACTTGATACATCAGTTACTGGGTGATGAAAACTAGCCTCAAACGATGATAATTTGGTGTCTACATCCTAGTTATACCTGGTGGACTAAGCCTGCTGTACAATAAGATAAGGAACCTCCTCAATGTATACTAATATATGTAGTTAATACTGTAGTTTGATTGGTTGCATATATATAAATATAATATAAACCCCCCTACTGTGTAAGGATCGATTTGTGAGATTATTGCAGAAATACAATCCACTTAACTTCATACCAATTGCTATCGAAAAATATAAATTAACGTAAATATAAATTCTATATAAATTCATATAAATTAAATATAAATCTCACAGGTCGGTTTCCACAGTTATTGTGTATCACAGTTACCTTGGTGTTATTGTGAATAATAGTTACCCTGGAGTATTATATATCACATCTACTTTGGTGTTATGTATCGCAGTTACCTTGGTGTTATTGTGTATCATAATTACCTTGGTGTTATTATGTATCACAGTTACCTTGGTGTTATTATGTATCACAGTTAAATTGGTGTTATGTATCGCTGTTACCTTGTTGTTATTATGTATCATAGTTACTTTGGTGTTATATATCACATTTGCCTTGATGTTATTGTGTATCACAGTTATCTTAGCGTTATTATGAATCATAGTTACCTTCGAGTTATAATGTATCAGATATACCTTAGTGTTACTGTGTATCACAGTTACCTTGGTGGTATTATGCATCACAGTTACCTTGTTTTTGTGAATCACAGTTACCTTGGTGTTATTATGTGTCACGGTTACCTTGGCGTTATTATGTATCCCTGTTACCTTGGTGTTATTGAGTATCACAGTTACCATGGTGTTATTATGGGTCACAGTTAGCGTGGTGCTATAATGTATCACAGATACGTTGGCGTTATTGTGCATCACAGTAACGTTGGTTGTTATAATTTATCACAGTTGTCTTTGTATTATTCTGTATCAAAGTTACAATGGTGTTATTATGTATTACTCTCACCGTAGTGTTATTATGTATCACAGTTACTTTTGTGTTATTGTCTACCACAGTTTCGTTAGTTCTATTGTGTATCACAGTTAACTTTATGTTATTGTGTATCACAGTTACCTTGCTGTTATGATGTATCTCAGTTACCTTGGTGTTATTTATCAAAGTTATTTTGGTGTTATTTTGTTTCATAGTTACATTGGTGTTATGTATCACAGTTACCTTGGTGTTATGTACCACAGTTACCTTTGTGTTATTATGCATCACAGGTACCTTAGTGTTATTAAGTATCATAGTTACCTTTGTGTTATGTATCACTTACCTTGTTGTTATTGTGTATCATAGTTTCCTTGGTGTTATTATGTATTACAGTTACCTTGGTCTTATGTACTCACACAGTTATACTCACCTAGTGGTGCTTGGGGGGCTAAGCATTTTCTCTTTGGTCGTGCCTCTCAACCGTCAATCAAGTTGTGTACAGATTCCTAAGCCTACTGGGCTCTATCATACCTATATTTGAAACTGTGAATGGAGTCAGCCTCCGCTACAACACATCCTAGTGCGATCCATTAATTAACTATTGAATAATATTGACACTAACACTGAAAAAAATCTTTCTAACATCTCTGTGGTTCATCTGGGTACTAACCTTCCACCTGTGTCCCCGTGTTCGTCTTCCACCCGTGCTGAAGGGTGTGTCTTTGTCCACACTGTGAATTTCCCTGAGAATTTTGTAGGTTCTTATCATGTTTCCCTTTACTCATCTGTAAGTATCACAGTAACCTTGGTGTTATTATATATCAGAGTTACCTTGATGTTATTGTGTATCACAGTTACCTAGGTGTTATGTATCACAGTTACCTTTGTGTTATTGTGTATAATAGTTACCCTGGGGTATTATATATCACAGCTACTTTGGTGTTACGTATCGCAGTTACCTTAGTGTTATTATGTATCACAGTTACCTTGGTGTTGTTATGTATCACAGTTACCTTGGTGTTATTGTGTATCACAGTTACCTTGGTGTTCTTATGTATCATAGTTTCCTTGGTGGTATTATGTATCACAGTTACCTTGGTGTTATGTATCACAGTTACCTTGGTGTTATTGTGTATCACAGTTACCTTGGTGTTATTACGTATCTTAGTTACCTTAGTGTTATTATGTTTCACAGTTCCCTTGGTGTTATGTTTCAGTTACCTTGGTGTTATGTATCCCAGTTACCTTGGTGTTATGTAACACAGTTACCTTGCTATTATTATGTAACATAGTTACCTTGGTGTTATTATGTATCGAAGTTACGTTGGTGTTATTGTGTATCTCATTTAACTTGATGTTATTATGTACCATAGTTACCTTGGTGTTATTATGTATCACAGTTACCTTAGTGTTATTATGTATCACAGTTACCTTGGTGTTGTTATGTATCACAGTTACCTTGGTGTTATTATGTATCACAGTTACCTTGGTGTTATTATGTATCACAGTAACCTTGGTATTATGTATCACAGTTACCTTGGAGTTATAATGTTTCACAATTACCTTGGTGTTATAATGTTTCACACTTACCTTGGTGTTATAATGTTTCACACTTACCTTGGTGTTATAATGTTTCACAGTTACGTTGATGATATTGTATATCAAAGTTACCTACAGCTTTTCGTTTGATACAAATCATATCCCACACGGGAGATTTGTTTGGCGGTGCCGGATAATGATGTGGCGGGCCGGATGCTGTACGTTCCCGCGGGCATAGTTTGGAGACCCCTGCCTATGGCATACCCGTTTTTAGTTAGCCCTGCACAGACAACGCTAAGGTTAATGACGTTCACCATTTAGCCGCTTCACGTCCTGCACAGGTACAATCAAGAGGATTAAAAGGTCCTGACTTGGCAATACACCGTTTTAGTTACCTCTGCAGTGATTGCCTTATAGTTCTGAATCCATTCAGTTCCACACCCCATCATGTCACCCCTATTTCTTCTTCGCCTTCCCTGAGATTGTAAATAAGCTTTGTCATCTGTTCTTCGAGAGGATGCTTATTGAGCATATATCATCTTCGTCCTTTGAACATATGAAATTTTCGTTCAAGGGATTAAAGGCTGGCCTTCTGGCATACCCAAATTTCGTTACCCCAGAGACCCTGCACACAGGCATCGCTAATGGACAAATGACTCATCAGCTGGCAGTCTTCATCTTCCCTGAATAAGTCAGTTTACTGAAATAGCATGTCCACCCAAGGATCGTTTATTAAGCATAGGAAGAAAACCACTTCATATGAAACAAAGGGGAGCAGCACTGCAAGAAGTTATGTGGGTATTTTCAAGTGCAGTCCCCTGCTACACTGTATTTACCCAGGTCTTTTCCTAAATCTAAAAAACCTATCCAATTTATTCCTGTTCTGTTTCATGTTTATACGTTTATAGGTTATTAATATCCCCTTTACTAGACTATGTCCACCCACTATGAGGTCACCCCCTATTATGAGTGATACATAATAACACACAAATAACTGTGATACATACCTCCAAGGTAACTATGAAACACATTAAACCACAGGTACCTGAGATACACGATAACAGCAGGAAACATGGATCATAATAACACCAAGGAGATTGTGATACACAATAACACCAAGATAACTGATACTATAAACAACCAAGGTAACTTGATACATAATAACCCCAAGGTAACTGTGATACACAATATACTCAGGTAACTGTGATACATAATAACACCAAGGTGACTGTGATACACCATAACACCAAGATAACTATGATAAACAATAACACCAAGGTAACTTTGTACATAATAAACACCAAGGTAACATGGATACACAATATCACCAAGGTAACTGATATACTAATATACACCAAGGTAACAGTATACATAATAACACCAAAGGTAACATATAAAGATATACATAATAACACCAGGATAACAGATATACATAATAACACCAACGGTAACAGATATACATAATAACACCAAGGTAACAAGATGATACATAATAACACCAAGGTAACAGATATACATAATAACACCAAGGTAACTGTGAAACAATTATAACACCAAGGTAACTGTGATACACATTATACACCAAGGTAAGTGTACATTATAAACCACAAGTAACTGTATACATCTATACATTACCTGTAACATTGTAAACCACGGCTTACCTGTGGATACTCCAATAACGCACCACATAAGGAAATGTGATACATCAATAACACCATAGGGTAAATTGTATACATCAACACCAAGGTAACCTGAGATAACATAATACCGCAAGTGC
>WNGS01123883.1:110376-133305 GCA_020271785.1 Procambarus virginalis
TGGAGATCATACACAGGCATTTATAAATAAATCATGGAGATCAATACACAGGCATTTATATCAATAAATCATGGAGATCAATACACAGGCATTTATCATATAAATCATGGAGATCAATACACAGGCATTATATCAATAAATCATGGAGATCAACACACAGGATTTATATAAAGTTTGGGCTCATAGCCTAACACCAATAACTGGTTTATACTATATATATAATAATAATAATCACAGGAAAGAATAATAGTCACAGTAAATTCCTTAATGAATCCTGGTGCTTGCACACACCCACACATAGATATATATGTAAACTGATACTGTGAGTACTCTGGGTAGCCTCACCACACACTGTGCTCTCTGTGACTTAGACTCAGGTGAGACTTGCTCACGACATATAAATATTCTGACAAGTATCTATAGCTAACTAAAGGGGAAATGGGAGGGTAACTGTAAACACCTACTTCACCTATCCTAGGATGACAGTTGGGTTGTAGCTCCTGGTCCAGGCTCTCGCCTCGTACACCTCCAGAAACACAAGCCAACGCCTTAGGTTTCGCGTCTCGCCGCTTTCTGTACACTGCAGGTCCGTGCTTCCCTACAGTACGTGCCGGGTTGAAGTCGGTCTCCTGGCCGTCAACTTTCCTCCCAACTACGGCAGCCAGCCTACGTCTCGGCGGTCGTCGTACGTTTCCCAAATAGTCCTTGTCACTGTACTCCCAGAGGAACTGCCTCTCACCACTACGAAGTCACTGTGAAGTTATCAGCCGTCCCAGACGATACTGCTTAAGCTCCACACGCACAGCACCCGACTTCAGAGCACTTGAAGCTCACTACACTGTCAATTCCCTCGTCGTCTAGGTATGTCACTAGGTATTTGGGAAGACTTCTCGACGTGCTTGCATCCAACTGTTGACTCGTAGGGTTCCACGAAGGTGGGGTTACTGTCAAACTTGACAGGATCGTCGATCACACGTTCAACCTGGTTGACAAGGCGGTCAACCGGTTCACTCACGGTGGAATGGCCCAGCCACTAAACTGTCTCCTATTCTGGTGAACTGTCAAGGACGTTGCACACGTCGATGCCGGCCCACTTCTTGCAACGCACCTGTCCCTGAGCACTTGTTGCTCAATATTCTGTCAATTCCTTATCTGAGCCACATCTGGGTTGCAGGAAGACCTCACAGAGTGCGCGCTAACAACAGGAGACGCTTATATCCACCGGAGCTCGGTAATCCGTCACTCAGACAGGATGACCGATCGCACGTCCTGCCTCTCGGACGCGTCGTGTGAGACTGATGGCGCGAAGGCGCCGCCACGCTGGACCCCTTGCCTATGTGACGTCACATTTTCCAAAGTAGGTTTTCATTGGCTCCCAGTGCCACGTCGCTGACGGTGACCAATCTGGCGACACTGACGTCACACAGTTTTGGCGAGGGAGAACAGACTCGCCAGCGCCATTTTGGCTCCCTAAAGGGCCTATCCCACAGGCCAAAATACTATATTTTCACCAATTTCTCGGCTCAGCGAGAATACTGTTCTCTCCCACACATGTTCAATTGATGCCTGCAACGTAGAGAACGCTCGGGAATAGTGGACATGACTCTTACAGCAGGCGTGGGAGAATTAGAAGGGGGGGACACCGTCACATACCCTCCCTTAAAAATAAGAGTCATGTCTGTCAGTGTCAGCGGGATAAGCATCTGCGACTACTTGGTCCTGCCACTGAAATCTTGGCTTCCAGCCAGTATTGCAGCCGCCAATGGTGACACTCCTCATGTGTCGTTGATCGTCTTTAAGGTCATGTATCAAAGCAGATTCAATTTATGTTTCTGTTATAGGTGCTTTTACAATTTGTTATTGAAGAAGCCATCCCCAATCAATCTGGTGAGCATCTTCTGACAGATGAACAAACAAGGCATTAGACAATTGGCCCTGTCTTACAGAGTATTTATGTTGTGATATTCTATATTTCAAATCTTTAGATGTTGCCCAACATAGAACTTATTACAGTCTTTACAAGGTATTTTATAAATGACACAATTATCACTACGAGGGCTGTTCCTAACTAATAGCTTACCAACAGTGTTTTCGTAGCTAAACATTACATGTATATTAAAAAGTTTCAAGGCCTTGACAATATTCTCAAACCCAGAGAAATATGGTAAACATAACACATTCTTTGGGCGAATTCTTTTCACTGCATATATTATTATAATATGTACGACGTGCTTTGTTACGGCAAACTTCCAAAAACTCAGTGGGTAACAAAGCTTGAGACCAATTGAATCAATATTCTTAAACTCTTCGTCTAAGAATTCTGGACTCACAACTCGAAGAGCTCTTAGATACATTGAAGAAAAAATCGACTTTTCACATTGTATCTATGCCCTGAAAAATAATGAACATAAGATAGATTATTCGTAGGTTTTCGTAGAAAACCTACGAATAATCTATTTTCATTCATAATCTATTCAATTTTCTTCAATGTAGTTTTTCTTCAATATTATTCGTAGGTTTTCGTAGAAAACCTACGAATAATCTATCTTATGTTCATTATTTTTCAGGGCATAGATACAATGTGAAAAAGTCGATTTTTCTTCAATGTATCTAAGAGCTCTTCGAGTTGTGAGTCCAGAATTCTGGACTCACAACTGAAAGAAAATATTGACTTTCAGAACAACTGAAATTCTGAAAGAAAATAAAACGTATTCAGAGGAGACCTTGTGGTCTCTCACTGAACACTAATATTTTCTTCTCCTACCACCCCCATTCTTTTGTATGTACACATATATATTTGCTTTATTTGAACTGTGTTACAAAAAAGGAGTTACATATAGGTTACAAAGATGGTTATCATAGGTTGTCGAGTTCCTCCAGCTCCTCAGATGGCGGGCAGGAACCCTGGATGCAGTGCGCATTTCCCCTCTGTATCGCCACGCTGAGGCGCTGGAAAAGAAAGCTGGCAGCTCTAGGGTCCCTTGTTGTTTCAATGAGCCTAGAACCCAGTTCCTTCAAAAAACTGGTAGCACTTTTACCCCAGGCGCCGAGTGTCTCAGAAGCAATGGGGACAAAATTGTAGTGGTGATCAAGTTCTCTATACTTACGGGATTTGGCTGCTTCCCTGTGGGTGGCAGCGCCACCTGGTTGTGCAACACTGAGGTCAATGTTAGGCAACCAAAACCAAACAACCAAAAACAACCAAACGACAACCAAAACGTTGTCGTCCCTTCACCTTCTAGTGTGTGGTCTGGTCAACATACTTTAGCCACGTTATTGTGACTCATCGCCTGCACACAGAGCCATCCTTTTGCTCCAGTGCTTAATATGTACATGTTACTTGTACACAGCAGAAGCTACTTGTGTGTATAGGTATATCGTGGCAGAACATGGCAGCTGTTAGTAGGTTATTTGTGTATATAAGTGGTGGCAGAGACTGGCAGGTGGTAGAGGCTGAACGTTCAGGCGTTCAAATATTATACTTTCATTAACCATATTCACGAGGACCATCATATGAAGCAAGAGGCAATAATTCACTTTGTCATTTAATATGGCATATATATGAGGAACACCAGAGGGGAACCTTATCCCGTTATGTCTTCGTCATGTAAGGTTCAGGGCTTACGTACATTTGACAGTTGTCCACCTGGAAAATATCCTTCATTACACATTCACAACCTTTATTTCGGACGTCATATTTCAATCTTTAAAACATTTATTTTTGCCCTTTAGCGTATGCCTCCCAAAAATTAAATTAAATACGTGATTAATGAAGGGTGACGGTGCCCTTGATCACATTCATGTTCCAATTACCATCATTAGCCGCACTACCGTTCTCTGTGAAGACCATCACAACAACTTTAATGGAATTTTGATGTGATTAAATCCCCTCCTACCTCCCTCCCCACTCCCCCTTACACGTCCGCGGGCAGGGATGACCGCCACTCCAAAAGTATTATCAAAGAGGTAACAATATGCGAGCGGGTGGATGGATATGCTATATAGAGCAACTCCAACAGGTCATAATTTTTTATTTTTTTTTTTATTTTTGGGTCAACAGTTAGAGCAACGTAAAATTTACGTTTTCTGAGCATGGGTCTGGATAGGTTAGGTGGGTTGTTCGACCGTTTTTGGTTTGGCAAATTCAATTACACTTTTCAGGGAGCGTGAACGTGCTGACTGTATACAGTACGAGTGCGTGAGAGTATGCTGGTGCAGAACATTGCAATTTCCAATTCCATGGACCATAGGGCTGGTACGCAGGGGACGGATGGCTTGGGGCGAGGATGCAGAAAACTTGAGCAGGGAGAAGGGTACAAGTCAGAGGAGGAAGATGGTTGCCTACCGCGCCCAACCACCATTGGGTTTGAACTTGATAGTGGTACTTGTGGTGCGAGTCCTTTGTGCCCATTTGCGTCGCACAGGGTCTCGGGTCTCAATCAGCTGGGTGGAGTTGTATAAATGCGCGTCAAGCTTGGGTCTTCCTTCTTCATTCCTCTTCAGGTGCGGTTCTTCCTTCCTAGGACGTCGTCTTCTTAGGCTTCTTCTTCGCCGTCTTGCTGCGTGCCGATGCTGTCGGTTGAGCTTGCAGAAGAAGCCTGGAGTAAGAAGTCCTCCTGGTTGTAGGAACTAAGATGCTGGGGAGATGATACTCCCACTGAGAGTTCTTCGCTCGATGAGTCATTTGCGTCCGGTAGGGTGAACGTTGAAGGTGCATGTGAGGGTCTCTGGGGCCGCGGAGCAGGCAGTTGCTGTTGCAGCAGGAGCACTGTTGGTTCCCTTGGTGGGGGCTGATGGCACATCTGCGTCTGCTAGAACCTCGGGTGTGGGTGTTGATGGTAGGTGGTGAACTGGCAGCTGGTGTGGAGGGCACTTCCTCGTGTACGACAGGAACGGTGGGTGGCGCAGGGTAAGCTGAAGGTGTCGATGCTGGGGCAGCCAGCACTGCATCAGGAACGTTTTTCCTGGTTAAGCCATTTGCGACTATGGGGTGTTAAGTGTGCTCGGAACTAGGCAGTTGTCGGATCTGTTGACCTGTTCGGCAAGGCCCATGAGGGCGGGAATGAAACCGTCGGTTGCAAAGATAGTAGGGCGTGTTGGTGATTGTCGAGGCTGGGGCGCTGGGTACCTGTGGGTTCCCAATGAGCCGCCTGGGATGACTGAGACGAGAGGCTGCTTGCTGCCCAGTAAGGCAAGGAAGGCCTCGAATTGGAAGCTGCGTGCAGCGGCGTTAGGTCTGGTATTGGTGGCGGTGGTGTTGTTCGTGGGGGCTGAGACTTTCTTGATTCCGTCAATTACTTGATGGCTTCCTGTCTGCTCCAGACAGCGTTGAACGTCAGCCTCAGAGGAGGAGTGGTGATCCTGGGCGCAGATAAGACACCTTGCGGCTTGCAGTGGACACTTGTTGGTAAGGTGCGCGTATATTCGTAGCATCTAAAGTACTGGCGCAGGGTGTAGTATTGTTCCTTTGCCACTTGTACAGGTGGAAAAGGATCGATAGTACCAAAGATGCCAAAATCTATAAAACCGGCATTGGCGGCGAGATACGCTGCATTGCAGTGGTGAAGGTGATTTCAGAGTAGGGCGTTCGCCGCCTGCGTGAAGGCTGGTAAGTTTGAATACCTCAGAATTTGGGTTTTCATCTTGGATGCTGTCCCGGATTTCTACTAGTATATTCTATACTAGTAGAAATGTATTGTAAAATGACTTTCCTTCTTGTAAAATGTCAGTGATCCAGGCGCTGACACTCCAGGCAAAAATAGTTCTTTCGATCAAGTGCAACGTAGGACAGTGAGGTCGATGTTCTAGCTGAATAAGCATTTCTGGATTAGGGTAGAGAGCAGGAGGTCGGCTACAGTTTTCTGGGAGTAGTGCAACACGATCCCCTCTTGTTCCTGGTGGATGTCGATGGGATTAGTGTTGGTTGTGGTTTTAATGGTCGCTTGTCGTGTATGTTTGGCCGTATCGGAGGGGAAACTTCACCTTGTAGATTGTGGTCGATTGCTACCCCCGCCCCTCTTCATCTACGGGTCGTAATAGAGTTAGATGTCGCTTGGAGTGGCAGAGAGAACACATCCTCTCCCGTGCCAAGCATCCAGGAGACGTCCATGTATGGCTCAAAATGTCAGTGTAGAAGTAATTATTGTCATACATGAAACAACGGGTCCAGTGATATAATCTCCACCGTGAAAACTTAACTTCCGTTTTAAGTTATGTCCTTCATTTAAACATTCTCACAACCAAGTCACTTATTGCAAATAAAATACAAATTTCTGCAATGATACTAATGAAATTTACCATATGGTAAAAAAAAAATTGCCTGGAAATATATTGCCACAGCAATTATTCTTACAATTGTTATCCAGAAGGTGTAGATTTTTGTTTTTAAATCACATTACCTAGGAAACCTATACAATTGACAGATGTATGTTGCTGCAACCGCTGAAATGGTAATAGAAAATAGAGTGCACTAGAAACATATATATTTTTGTGTTTGCTTTTATAAAAAGATGTAGACTGTAAAAACACGTTGTTCCATATAGGCGAGGGCGCCCTGTTGGTCAGACCTGTATGTTATATTGCTCCTGTGCATTAACTGCACTCTAGGATGGAAACCCCTTTTAACGCAAATTTTTATAGTGTATTATTGTGCAGGTGGCGATATTCACCCTCTGGTACTATCCTTGTCAAAGTCCATCATAGTGGGCTAGCGATTTCATTCCGTTGTTATTCGTTATTTTAACACTAATAAATGTTTTGCGAACATAGCAGTTCAGTGGTTCAGGATAGTGGTCCTATCCTATGACTGAAGTTCAGTGACCATAACAATCGAGTCAGTCCAGTGAAGAAGTCCTATGATCCAGTCCAGCGATACTATCCAGGGACTCAATCCAGTGATGCAAATGAATGAATTAATCTATTGACCAAGCCCACTGATCATTGTCCAGCTTTTAATGGACAGTGACACACGTCAAGCAACCATATTCAAAGATCTGTGTCAAGTTAGTTAAACAATTCACGGATCTAGACTATTGAAACATATCCAGTGATACAATCTAGTGATATGTGTCCAATCATCAACTTCATTAATCCAGAGTTTTGAAACATATACAGTGACACACTCCAATGTTTCATGTCCAGTTACAGTGAAAAAAAATAATCCGTAATTCCAGAGCATTGCAAGATGATGACAAATTTAATAAATATTCATTATTTCCCGAGAAGAAAAAACTTTCGACGGTGGTATCCTTCATGCTGTTGGTGTTACCACTTGAGAGAGTATTTTGTACACGCTGATGCTCTTAAGTTTTAATGTACGACACACACACTCCCAAGTCGTCTCTAGTTCTTGCCTAGTTACCTACGGATGGGTATAATGATTTTGACTTTTGTTAGTGTTTATTGACTTCGTCACATTCCATTCATTTCCTGTGTGTACCTACCTAGTTGTGCTTGCGGGGGTTGAGCTTTGGCTTTTTGGTCCTGCCTCTCATCTGCCAATCAACTGGTGTACAGATTCCTGAGCCAACTGGGCTCTACCATATCTACATTTGAAACTGTGTATAGAAACTGCCTCAACTACATCACTGCCTAATGCATTCCACCTGTTAACTATTCTGACACTGAAAAAGTTCTTTCAAACGTACCTGTGGCACATTTGGGTACTCAGTCTCCACCTGTGTCCCCTTGTTCGCGTACCACCCGTGTTAAACAATTTATCCTTAGCTCCCCCGTCACCCTACCCTGCCGTTATCCTACCCTGTGTGGATTGTGGTCTTGGTTTTCTGTAGTTTATTGAGACTTATTCCCTGCATGTTTGTTTATTCCTTCTTGTATTTGTATATTATTGTTTATTTAAACATTATTATTACTATTATTATTAGTAGTATTATTGCTGGCACAGTGCCAGAAAATAGTTCTTCATTTATTGCATTGCTATCTGTATGCTAACTTTTTTTTGGTATCTGACCTGTAACCCGGTTTTTATCTGTTGCAAAACATTTAAATTACTTCTACATTAGCCCTGTGATAATTACGAAATTTACTAAACATTCCTTAATTAGTTTTATGGATACTATGAACCACTGTATCACTATTACATGGTACCAACATTGGAATGCATTCATTTTAGAAAGTTGGACATTGTTTTGTTTTTTCTGGTGCACAATCAACTTAACACAGCAATATTTCTAAACAAAAAATTGTGTTGAACGTTAAGCAAGTGAAGTGTGCATTTGCAGCATAAAGTAATTAAAAAAACGAGATTGGCAAGTTTAACTTCTTTTCAGTCTCCTGATGACTATTCGTAGGGTAAAAAGAACATATATATATAGTTATTGTGGCTTAGAATACAGTCAAAAAATGCCTGTCCTGGAAATTCAATTGAGAGTTCCAATCAGAGTATCCAATTCAATGATCTAATTGAGTGATACAACCCAGTGAACCAATCCATAAATCCAGTCCTCTGACGGGATTCAGTGATTCTATCCAGTGATCTAGTCAAGTTATATAGTGTAGTGATCTAGACCAGTAATCCAGTTCAGTCGTCAAATCCATTTATCCCGTCAAGTTATTATGCCATGTAATGCAATCCTGAAATGCAGGCTATTTCAAAACAGGGGGAAAAAATCCACTATTACTGCAGACTGACTTTCACTAGTGAGAATGCTCACCAAATCCTTAAACTGACAATCAAGTGGCATAATGTTCCACTGATGCTTCGGATTGATTTGCAAGAGAACAAATGCTTCAATAGTTATCCACAGCTTCTTTGAAGGTCGAGCGTATTCCACAAGTACTCCAGAAGGACTTCCGTTTGTGCAAATTATATTTTAATTCTATAGTTTCTATTGTAAGTATTCTAAGGGTTTAAACGCTCTATTTAACGGAGCATTTAAGGGTGAAAACTGTTCTCTAATACTCCAAGACGATTTCCTACTATGAAAATGGGGAAGTAACGTTCCTGATTGACTTCAATGAGGAATTAGCTCAAATAATGCTTTCGGTCGTCATTACAAATTTGTTTCAATAATGATTAACACTAAATTCTAGGAGTGATAATTCTTCATTAATGCTTCAAACTGACTTTCCGTGGATGACAAAACTCAGCTAATACTCCAAACTGACTTTCAAGGATGACGACATTATTGATCCCAACAAACTTCAAAGAGAGGAAGTGCTCCACTAGAGCTCCAGACAGAGCTCAGTGTGAGAATGATCTACTAATTACACAGCCTCTCCTTCCAATGGTGAGAACATAATGTGGAAGTCGGAGGCCCCTTATATTGAAAATAAATGGTAAAAATATAGAGTTAATATATATAAATATTTAGGCATATATGTTGGATATACCCATGAGAGTTTGGAAGCTGAGATGAACAGACTGTTGGGTCAATGTCGGAACAGATTACAACCTCTGAAGGCCTTGGCATGCTGTGGAAAGGGAGTGGGAGTCCCTGTGCTACGAATGATATACTTGAATGATAGTACTGTAAGATCCCTTATTGATTATGGTGCACCTGTCATTTCTTGTTTTGGTAAAGGTAGGATGGGCAAGTTGGAGAAGGTACAAAATGAAGCCATGAGAATTATCAGAGGATGCCCAAGAAATGCTTTGATTGAGATAATGAGGATGGAGTTGAATCTGAAGAATATTTGGGAAAGAATTTCAGAGATAAATGTAGTCTCTGCCATTAGATCAATGAGAGGTGGGGCAGCTAATGAATTAATCCTCTCAGTTCAAAAGGTGGGAAGTAATGAACAATGTATGATAAAGAAAAAAGAATATATGAGTACCTTATGCTCTAATGTTATAAAGTATGATGTTATTAAAGAATGTATTGCTGTGCCTAAGAGACAATTCACACCACCATGGGAGTATTGTAATGTAGATGTAGTAATTATTACCGTGCAAAAGAAAAAAGTATGTATGAGATGGGAGAGCTGAGAGCAACATATGATTGTATAATTAGAAAATTACCTGCAGAAAAGACTCTACATGTATATGGTGATGGCTCAGTAGCTAGGGATGGGAAGGCAGGATGTGGAGTCTTGATCAGGGAGTACACTGACATCGGCACCGTAGATACTGTTATTGGACGCCGCTTAACTGACAATGTCTCTTCAACGCAGCTGAACTCCAAGGTGTATTAGCAGGATTACAGGAAGAAGACAAATGTGGTAAAAATGTCTGTTTCTTTATTGACAGTAGAGGAGCGTTAGAGTCTTTAAATAGCAGACGTCCAATTTACCAGAATATTGTGATAAAGTGTAGAGAGAATGTTAAGAAATTAGAAAAAACTGGGTGTAAAGTAAGATTCATGTGGATCCCTTCACATGTGGGAATACTGTTGAATGAGGTAGTTGATGAGATAGCGAAGAGAGCCACGGAAAAACTCTTGTTGATGTTGTATGTGAGTAACCTTGAAACGAATAAAACAAGAATCAAGATGATCCAAGAGGGTGAAGAAATGGTAAAGAGAATGGCAATGGTGGACAGTACTAATACACTTAAGAATTATTCAATAATAAATACAAATTCGTCCTTTACCTATGGTAAAGGAAAGTCTACTTGGAAGGATTCAATTTACATGAGATTAAGATTAAGGTAAAAATATATCTGGCAATACGGTGTTGATATCAGTGAAAAAGATAAGGAGTGTAAATTATGTAGTATGCCGCACGCCCACACCTTAGAACATTATGTATTAGAGTGTCAACTTATTGATAACTATAGAAATAAGGAAATAAGTAGTGTACCACATCAAATTGTTTGGATGTGTGATAATGTATGATAGACAGAATACTTAGGAGCTACAAGAATTTTGCCCCAAGAGTGTAACACTTATATGCTGTGCTTACTATATTAACCTGCAATGCTAAATGGGATTCTTAATTGTACTGTGATTTGTGTATTTGTACTCACTGAATTTGTGCGCCCCTTGAGGGACTTGCAGTAGAGGGGTGTAGAAATAACCTAAGCTACTCTATCCCTTTGAGATGTATTTTTCCTTGTCTCAATAAACATACTTGAACTTGAACTTGGTGAGAATATTTCGAACAAATGCTTCAGATTCACTTGTAATTGTGAGGAGGATACTTCGCTTGTGGTCTAGCCTGATTTCCAGGGGTGAAAATAATCCACTACTTCTTCAGTCTGACCTTTTAAAGTCGGTGAATGCTGTTGCATCAATCTGAATTTCAACGATGTAAATTTTCCAGGCTGATCCAGACAAGATTGAGAATGCTATTAAAATTATTAACACAAACATTACATTGGTGAGAATACATTTCCCAGCACCAGATTTACTTACAAAGGGTAAAACTAGTCTGCAAATACTCCAAATTGACGTTCAATTAAGAAAATGCTCACCTTGAGCTCCTGACTGATCATCCAAAGGTGAGAATTCTTCCCTAAAACTCCAGTCTGACATTCCAAGAAAAGAATGCTAAAAAAATTCCCTGCTGAATTTACGTGGATGAGAATTCTCATATAATGCCCAATATTGACCATCCAAGGGGTGAAACGACTCCCATATTTCCATTCAAAGTATGAATGGTCCACGACACTTAGAAATGACCTTCCCAGAGTGAAAATGCTTTCCTAATGAACCTAAATGATCTTCCAAAGTTGCTAATTTCGTATAATGTTCGAATAATGTTCGTATATTGACCACACTAGGACATAATTTTCAGCTAATAATTCAGACTGACCTTCCAAGGGAGAGAATGCTCCAGTCATCATCCAGACTAAGAAGCATTATATAAGAATTACAAATATCACTCGTAGTCAAAAATATGTTTTAAAAACAATTTCACTGCACAAAAATACTAAGATTATCCACACTGTTTTCGGAGCTGCCATGTCAGTAAGTTGATTAAAAAAGTTTTCAACCTTCATAATTCCCATTTTTTATTGAAAATTTCATGCAAATTTTTTGGGAAAAAAATTTAGATACGAAATGAAAACTGTTCATCATTCACGGTGATTATTTACCACATTTACTTAGCATTTTCAACTGGTTTGAGAAATCAATTGTAAAATTTTGGTTTAAAATAATAACACTGTTCAGACGCCAGTATAACGTCTCTTCGTCTGCTCGATACCTCCTCCCCTCCCCTCTTTGTTCTTCCCCTTCCCTGCTCGCTCCCTCTTACCTTACCCCCTGCTCGCTACCTCTTACCTTACCCCTGCTCGCTACCTCTTACCTTACCCCCTGTTCGCCACCACTTCTCCTCCCATCTCCGCTCTTCCCCTCCCCTCCTACACCTTGAGCCGAGGGACTTCATGCTCATTTACGATGGTTCAGAAATAAAATGAAAGAGTTCAAAAGAGCGACGCTAGGGCAGCTGGGAGTCGTGTTCCAGGGCAGCTGGGAGTCGTGTTCCAGGGCAGCTGGGAGTCGTGTTCCAGGGCAGCTGGGAGTCGTGTTCCAGGGCAGCTGGGAGTCGTGTTCCAGGGCAGCTGGGAGTTGTGTTCCAGGGCAGCTGGGAGTCGTGTTCCAGGGCAGCTGGGAGTCGTGTTCCAGGGCAGCTGGGAGTTGTGTTCCAGGGCAGCTGGGAGTTGTGATCCAGGGCAGCTGGGAGTTGTGTTCCAGGGCAGCTGGGAGTTGTGTTCCAGGGCAGCTGGGAGTTGTGTTCCAGGGCAGCTGGGAGTTGTGTTCCAGGGCAGCTGGGAGTTGTGTTCCAGGGCAGCTGGGAGTTGTGTTCCAGGGCAGCTGGGAGTTGTGTTCCAGGACAGCTGGGAGTTGTGTTCCAGGGCAGCTGGGAGTTGTGTTCCAGGGCAGCTGGGAGTTGTGTTCCAGGGCAGCTGGGAGTTGTGTTCCAGGGCAGCTGGGAGTTGTGTTCCAGGACAGCTGGGAGTTGTGTTCCAGGGCAGCTGGGAGTTGTGTTCCAGGGCAGCTGGGAGTTGTGTTCCAGGGCAGCTGGGAGTTGTGTTCCAGGGCAGCTGGGAGTTGTGTTCCAGGACAGCTGGGAGTTGTGTTCCAGGGCAGCTGGGAGTTGTGTTCCAGGGCAGCTGGGAGTCGTGTTCCAGGGCAGCTGGGAGTTGTGTTCCAGGGCAGCTGGGAGTTGGGTTCCAGCACAACTGGTATGTGAGTGTAACGTGTTTGCGAACGAATGAGCACAAACTCGGTACATGATCATGAGGTAATCAGGAAAGAGTCTTGCAAGTAGTGCAAGAAGACATTCATTATGAACACTGCTGTAATATGATGGCCAAACCATACACCAGAAGATGAAGAAACGAAGACGTTTCGGTCCGTCCTGGACCATTATCTAGTCGTATGTGACTTGATAGTGGTCCAGGACGGACCGAAACGTTGTCGTTACTTCATCTTCTGGTGGGTCGTTTGGTTACCCCATCTTCAGCCACGTTATTGTGACTCATCGACGGCACTGACTTAATATACTCAAATGGCCAAGGATAAACCTCATTTCAGATATCTCTTCCCCTGTCGTGGTTCACCACAAAGACATTCCAGCTGCGCTACCAAGGCACAAAGGCAACGGATGTAATCCCTTGATTGAAATCCCCAAATAGATGGACTCTTCCAAGGAAAACTAGTTGGTTAAGGAATTCTGTCATCTTACCACTTGCATCTTGCGTAACCCGCTGTTTTGCGCTACACACCGAAATAATTGTATTAATTTTATATATTCTATATATCTATATGAAAACATATGCATTATATGTATTTGGTAGTAATCTTTCTTGCAAACATATGTTGTTGAATATGACTGGAAGGGTAAGATTATTGATTATAACACGAATCGTTTCAATATTTTTTTTCCAGAGTCACTCCTTACATTTTCAAAGACTAATTTACCATGCTTTTGAACGGTCATAAATTCTCTTTGGGTGAGGTGGCACCGAACACTTGAATGATACAAGTGGATGAATGGCATAACATAGGAGATCTGATAGGGTATTGCATGCATCAACATAAGCAGCTTATGTTCTTGTGGCTGCTTGTGTTTCTAAGGCAGGTTCAATAGATCCTGTCTCTGAATTGGCTCGGGCTCTTGAAGTAAGTAGGATGTAATTATTTGTTAACCGGTTGTAGATTGCTGGTCTTTATTTTTTATGTGAAGGGCCTCGCTGATGTCCAGTATTCTGTTGTGGTTATACCTGTCGATTATGTCAATGTTGCGAGGCAAGAAGTATCTGGTGATGGTCTGGTTGTCCCAGGAGATTATATGCGCCTTGTTGGAGCCCTGTGGCTTGTGTATTGTTAGTCGCCTAGAGAGATACGTTGCGCCTTGCCTATATACTGTGATCTATGGGGCCGACAGTCCCGAAGTGGGCGTGTGAAGACATAGACGACGTAGGTCTTTCTTAAAGGCGTTCTGTTTGGTGTCTAGAGAGTTCTTCATAAGTTGGTTGGTGGTCTTTTTATTTTTGTAAGATATTGATATTGTATCTTCTGATTGGTGTCAGTGGGGATAACGCTTCAATCAATAATATCTATCATGACTCTTTCCTCCATTTTGTAAGCCGTGGAAAATAAGTTCCTATAAAATAGTCTGATAGGGGGTACAAGGATTAGAGGTGGTCCTGGTCATGGGTTCGAATCCTGGAGGGTCATATAGAGTTCTTAGGAATCTATTGCTTGCCCGTTCATTTAGTGATCATATATATATATATATATATATATATATATATATATATAATATATATATATATATATATATATATATATATATATATATATATATATTATATAGAAGGGGTACCACCTCTGGTGCAAGTGTAGGGACCCATAGCCTCGGAGAAGAAAATAAAGAGTACTCAGAGAAGACCTTGTGGATCCTCACTGAACACTTTGATATTTTCTTCTCCTACCACCCCTATTCTTTTGGTATGTGTGTATATTTATCTAACTTTATTTGAAATGTCATTACACAAAAAAGTTACAGTATTGATTACATGCAGGATACAAGCCTGCTTGTCACAAGTTGAAAAGCTCCTCCAGCTCCTCAGATGGCGGGCAGGAACCATGGATGCAGTGAGCATTTCCTCTCTGGATTGCCACACTGAGGCGCTGAAAAAGAAAACTGGCAGCTCTAGGGTCTCTAGTTGTTTCGATTAGCTTAGACCCCAACTCCTTCAAAAAGCTAGCAGCACTTTTACCCCAGGCACCAAGTGTCTCTGAGGCAATGGGGACAAAATTGTAGTGGTGCTCAATTCTCTGTATTTACGTGACTTGGCCGCTTCCCGGTGATTGGCAGCTCCTCCTGCTTGAGTAGCACTGACGTCAACATAGGTATTGGCTAAAGTTGAGACGCAAGTGTAGTCCCACACCAACTGTCTACCATTCTTCCAGGGGTTCACCGTGATTCCATCTGGGCGACCGACAGGCTCA
This sequence comes from Procambarus virginalis, assembly GCA_020271785.1. Taxonomy (NCBI): domain Eukaryota; kingdom Metazoa; phylum Arthropoda; class Malacostraca; order Decapoda; family Cambaridae; genus Procambarus; species Procambarus virginalis. The sequence goes on from WNGS01123883.1 coordinate 125,739, forward strand.
TTAGAGTTGTGGGACATTAGGTACCGGGGCTCTCTCTCTGCTGGACAGCCGGCTGTGGTAAGGCTTCTCTTAATAATGTCATTGACCTCGCCGTGTCTTGCATGCCATCCTCCTGTCCTTTGGCAGAGAAGGCCATGCCGTCCGTACCTGTCGGCCTCTGCCTCGCCGCAAATACACCTGTATTCGGTGTGGATTGGGGCAGCGAGACGGAGAGCCACGGCAATTCGGAGGGCCTGCGGTGTGAGACGAGTGCCGGTTGCTGACATTGGGATTGCTAATAGGAAATCACCTGCATGGGGAGCTGCTACTGCTCTAAGTCGGGCAGTGTCATGTGGTGTTGTCGCAGCTTCTAGCAAAGTCGCAGCTTCTTGGTCGGCAATGGGGCGATCCCAGCTGGATTGCTTATGGGCTTCAGAAGGCAGTGGTTGGGGTGCTGGTCCTGTGAGAGAGACCCATTTGGTTGTGCAGTCTGTGAAGCTGGGATCATGTACCCCTGCCTGTTGAACTAGGTGCTCAGGTAGGATTTCCTTCACCAAGTTGTCAGACCCCACTGAAGAGGACAGGAACGCTGGTACAGCAATTTGTGTTGCTGTGCGCACGCCAAGGCCCCCGAGTCTGATAGGAAGGGAGGCCTGTTTCCACTGCGAGTTGCTGAGGGAAAGATTGAGGGCTTTTTCTAGTGTTGATTTCAGCAAGCTGTCGTACTCTTCTAATTTAATATTGTTGAAAGATGGCGAACATCTTAGAAAGTAGGTCAGCCTGGGGAGGGACAAGCATCTATATATATATATATATATATATATATATATATATATATATATATATATATATATATATATATATATATATATATATATATATATATATATATATGTCGTACCTAGTAGCCAGAACGCACTTCTCAGCTACTATGCAAGGCCCAATTTGCCTAATAAGCCAAGTTTTCGTGAATTAATTGTTTTTCGATTACCTAACCTACCTAACCTAACCTAACCTAACTTTTTCGGCTACCTAACCTAACCTAACCTATAAAGATAGGTTAGGTTAGGTTAGGTAGGGTTGGTAGGTTCGGTCATATAACTACGTTAATTTTAACTCCAATAAGAAAAAATTGACCTCATACATGATGAAATGGGTAGCTTTATCATTTCATAAGAAAAAAATCGAGAAAATATATTAATTCATGAAAACTTGGCTTATTAGGCAAATCGGGCCTTGCATAGTAGGCTGAGAAGTGCGTTCTGGCTACTAGGTACGACATATATATATATGTATATGTCGTACCTAGTAGCCAGAACACACTTCTCAGCCTACTATGCAAGGCCCAATTTGCCTAACAAACCAAGTTTTCACGAATTAATTGTTTTTCGACTACCTAACCTACCTAACCTAACCTAACCTAACTTTTTCAGCTACTTAACCTAACCTAACCTATAAAGATAGGTTAGGTTAGGTTAGGTAGGGTTGGTTAGGTTCGGTCATATATCTAAGTTAATTTTATCTCCAATAAAAATAAATTGACCTCATACATAATGAAATGGGTAGCTTTATCATTTCATAAGAAAAAATTTGAGAAAATATATTAATTCATGAAAACTTGGCTTATTAGGCAAATCGGGCCTTGCATAGTAGGCCGAGAAGTGCATTCTGGCTACTAGGTACGACATATATATATATATATATATATATATATAATATATATATATATATATATATATATGTATATATATATATATATATATATATATATATATATATATATATATATATATATATATATATATATATATAAAAGTTTGTGAGGGTACCACCTCTTGTGCCAATGTGGGGACCCATAGCTTCGGAGAAGAAAATACAAAGTATTCAGAGAAGTCCTTGTGGTTTCTCAATGAACACTAATATTATCTTCTACCACCCCCATTCTTTTGTATGTACACATATATATTTGTTTTATTTGAACTTTGTTACAAAAAAGGAGTTACATATAGGTTACAAAGATGGTGGTTATCATAAGTTGTCGAGTTCCTTCAGCTCTTCAGATGGCGGGCAGGAACCCTGAATGCATGTGTGCATTTCCCCTCTGTATCGCCCCGCTGAGGCGCTGGAAAAGAAAGCTGGCAGCTCTAGGGTCCCTTGTTGTTTTATTGAGTTTAGAACCCAGTTCCTTCAAAAAACAGGAGGAAACAAATGAAACCTGTTTCATTTTTCCTCCGTGGTCTGACATTGTCACATTTTAATCACGTGTTTAATTTCGTGATACACACACACACACACACACACACACACACACACATATATATATATATATATATATATATATATATATATATATATATATATATATATATAAATTTTGTGAGGGTACCACCTCTGGTGCCAATGTGGGGACCCATAGCCTCGGAGAAGAAAATAAAAAATATTCAGAGGAGACCTTGTGGTTTCTCACTGAACACTAATATTATATTCTCCTACCACCCCCATTCTTTTGTGTGTACACATTGTTACGGTGCCCTCTCCTATCTCTTTCGTTGCCAGCTTTAAGAGTCATATCAACTCTCTCTACAGGGAGAAACTTACATTAAAGTTGAAAGTAAAGGGAAATTGGTGCCCCGATAGAAATGAAAGAGTATCCCCTACTGCAGATATGACGTTTTGGAATGGACGCTAGCTGTGTGCGGATTGGGTGACTCGGGTCACAGGCGACCAATCAGAGCCCGCCGTGACGTCACCGAGTACCCGGGCGGCGCCAACGTCAGATTTGACCTGACAGCGAAGGGGAGAGGATGCTCCTCTGTCAGCTCTCAAGGATTGGAGGCTAAATAGGCCTTTCTCAGTGGATTAGAGCTAGCCATCGCAGCCCACCTGATACATAGGAGGCCCCGCGTTTCTGGGAAGCAAAAAGGAACCACGTTGAGTGGGCAGAGAAGTGCCAAACTTGGAGGATTGTCGGCGGCGACGCTGGGCGGCGGCGCGTGACGTTGAGGGCCTGAAAGGTGTGGCGGGCAGGCATAGCTGTGACTGGGTCACATCCACTGAGGGTGCTGGAGGGACGACACCGTTTCTAGGACGAGGAGCAGCGCCTCGTGGAAGGAACGTGTGATAGCTGAACCCCAGGGATTGGAACGGCGAAGACGCGAAGGCTTCACGACACCTGAGGACTTGTGGGAACGTTCCTGGATCACCGAGGATCGACTCAGGAAGCATAGGACCCTCACACCATCGAGGGACAGGCGTCGTGAGCCAAGGATTGTTAAGGTAGATCATTTTCCCTCCCATTACCCCTTTGTGAGAGTAGGCTAGATAGGCCATTATATTCACTTATATATGTTGAAATAGGATATTAATGCTTTAGTAGCAGAATAGGCTGCAGGGCAGCTTATGTCCAGGACTGTCAGAGAGGACAGTGTGTGTGGATGGCAGGACAGTGAAGAAGAGGTGCCGACGTGGTGAAGAGGCCCTTCTGTGAGAGAGTGTGTGACTCCTGTCTATCTGCCCAGTTGAAGGAGCCTGGAGAACGTGAGAGAAGAGTTGCTGACAATCTCCAGAGTTATTATTATTATTTTCATTTCCTTGTATCTCTTGTAATCATAATGTGTGATCATGTAATTCGTGTCAGTAAATTCACACATTTTACTATTGTGTTTAAGTGTGCCTCCATTGCAGAATTTCTCTATTGAGCATACACGAGGGTCATCATAGTACCATTTAGGGGACATCACGTTCCCTATAGAATTTCTTATTGTCTTGGGAGTAGCAACACTCTGGCAACAGACAACATATATACACCCACTGAACTGCATTGCTGGGGTGCAGATATACTAACCCAGCTGGCGACCTTGTTGAGGAAAAGATAGAGAAGACAGGCGGGAAAGGAGTTCCTGCAACCTTTTGTCCGGCAGGCAAGACTCAGGGAGTTACTGTTATAAGGTGAGCCGAGTCTTCCTTCACTCCTCCACGGTCTAGGCCGGATTGCTGATAGCATTTTCCCCGTGGTTGACTGAAGGGCTTCCAGGTGAGTCAGTGGCACCCCTTCAGTGGTGGAAGCAAAGACCTGCGGAGGTGGGCCTTGCTGGTCCTCTCCTGTGGGACCAAGGAGACTCCGGTGAATCCCGGGAGTCGGAGGGCTGAGTATTCGGCCTTTCGAGCCCCTAGCAGCCGAGTGCTAGCAGAGCCCCGGCCCACCCCCCGTGACAACATATATTTATATATATATATATTTATATTATATATTATATTATATATATATATATATAGGGTTTTTTTTTTTTTTATTTTTTTTATATATATATATCTTACTTTTTAGCCAGAACGCACTTCTCAGCCTAACTATGCAAGGCCCGCAGTTGCCAAATAAGCCACGTTTTCATGGAATATAATTGTTTTTGTCGACTAACCTAACGGTACCTAACCTAACCTAGACCTAACTAACCTAACCTAAACTTAAACTAACCTAACCTAACTATAAAGATAAGTTAGGTTAGTGTAGGTAGGGTTGGTTAAGCTCGGTCATATATCTACGTTAATTTTAAGCCTCCAATAAAAATAGATTGACCTCATACATAATGAAAGGGAAGGTAGGTTTATCATTTCATACAGAAAAAAAAGATTTACGAGAAAATATATTAATTCAGGAAAACTTGGCCTTATTACGGCAAATCGGGGCCTTGCATACTAGGCTGAGCAAAAGTTGCGGTTCTGGCTACTAGGTACACATATATATGACTATATATATATAATAATATATATATATATATATATATATATATATATATATAGTCTACTATATATATGGTTGTCAGTACCTACGTAGCCTCAGAACGACACTCGTCAGCCTACTAAGCAAAGTCCGATTTGCGCAATAAGCCAAGTTTTCATGAATTAACATATTTCTCTAACTATTTTTCTTATGAAATGATCAAAGCTACTCATTGCATTATGTATCGGGTCAATTTTTTTTATTGGAGTATATAATAACGGTTAGATATATGTCCGAACTTAACCAACCCTACTAACCTAACCTAACGGGCTATCTATTATAGGTTAGGTTAGGTTAGGTAGCCCGCAAAAACGTTAGGTTAATGGTTCGGTTAGGTTGGTTAGGGTGGTAGTCGAAAACAAACAAATTTATTCGATGAAAAGGCAGGGTTAGGCTTATTAGGCAAATCGGGCCTTGCATAGTAGGGCGTGAAGTGCGTTCTGGCTACTGAGGGTACGAACATAATAATATATAATATATATATATATATATAGAATATATATAAATGTAGTAGCCAGAACTCACTTTTTGGCCCTACTATGCAAGGCCCGATTTGCAGAATAGGCCGAGTTTACCTGCCTTATATATTTGTTCTCTAATTTTTTCTTAGAATGATAACTGGCTACCCACTTTCATTACTGTATAGAGGTCAATTTGTTTAGTTATTAGAGCCATTAAAACATTAACGTAGTTTTATGACCGATCCTAACCAACCCCACCTAACATAACCTCACCTATCTTTATAGGTTAGGTTTGTTGGTTAGGCAGCCGAGAAAGTTAGGTTAGATAGGTTATGTAGTAGGTAGGTTAGGTAGTACGAAAAACAAATGTACCGATTGCAGCGTGGAAGAACACATTTGGCCTATGTATGGCACAAATGCGGGCCTATGACATAGTATGCTGAGAAGTGATGCGTTCTGAGCTACGTAGGTACGGCATATAGGTATATATATACTATATAGACTATATATACTATATAGTCTATAGTATATTATATATATATATATATATATATATATGTTGTATACCTAGTAGCCAGAACCCTATAGGTATCATGGATAGCCTACCATGCAAGGCCACGTAGTTGCGATAATATGCCAATATGGGATGGTTCTAGGAATTTCAATAAGTTTTCTCATTTGTTTCTAATAAATGATGAAGAAAGTGGTTATTCCTTTTAATTAGTGTATGTGCTTATTTTGTATTAAATTTTAGGTAAAACGGTAACATGAGATATATGGACCGAACCTAAACCAACCCTACCTAACCCATAGTCTTAACCTAGGGAGGACCTAACTAACATAACTAAATCACTAATTTATGTTCTTAATATAACTATAATAATACTATTTAAAATAAACAAATAGAAAAAATATGTAAACACATAAGGATAAATCATTCGGGCCTATTAGGCAAATCGGGCAGCCCCCCCTTGTATAGTAGGCCGAGCAGTGCGTTTCTGGCTACTGGGTACGACATATATATAGTAGTAGTATATATAGATATATATATGCGGATTATATATATATAATAATATATATATATATTTGTTTTTTTGTCTGTGTGTCTGTCTGTATATGTATGTGTCGTACCTATTAGCCAGGAACGCACTTCTCAGACTACTATGAAAGGCCCGATGGCCTAATAAGCCAAGTTTTCCATGAATTAATTGTTTTTCGACCTACCTAACCCTCCTAACACTACCTACCCTAACTTTTTCGGCTACCTAACCTAACCTACCGAACTTTTCTGGCTACGTAACCTAACCTAACCTATAAAGATTAGGTAGGTAAGGTTAGATAGGGTTGGTTAGGTTTCGGTCTATATCTACGTTAATTTAACTCCAATAAAAAATTGACATCATACATAATGAAATGGGTAGGCTTATCATTTCAGAAAAAAACGAGAAAATATATTAATTCAGGAAAACTGTGGCTTATTAGGCAAATCGAGCATTGCATAGTAGGCTGAGGAAGATATAGAAGATATATTGCATAGTAGGCTGTATATATATATACTATAATATATATAATATATATTATACTATATATAATGATTATATATATATATATACTATATATATATATACCACACGCCCTCCGAATTGCGTGTGGCCCTGCCGACCTTGCTGACCGCCAATTCACGTACCAGATATAGGTATATTTGCGGTGAGGTGGTGGCTGACAGGTACGGCCACCATGTGCCTACTCTGCCAAAGCACAGGGGGATGGCCTCGAGGCACAGTGAAGCTAACGACAGTCATCAAGAGGAGCCTCACCACAGCAGGATGCCCAGCTGAAAGAGAGAGCCCCGTTACCTAACGCTCCGTAACTCTGATGCTCTTATTGGTCGCCCGGATGGTATCACAGTGAACCCATGGAAGAATGAAGCAGTTGCGTATGGGACTACACGTGCGTATCAACCCTGGCTAACCCTTACATTGACCTGAGTGTTGAACACCCAGGTGGCGCTTCCACCCCACAAGGAAGCAGCTAAATCCTGTAAGTATAGAGAACGGATCACCACTACAATTTTTCCCCATGCTTCTGAGACACTCGGCGCGTCTGGGGTAAAAGTGCTACAAGTTTTTTGAAGGAACTGGGTTCTAGGCCTCATTGAAACATCAAGGGACCCTAAGCTGCCAGCTTTCTTTTCCAGCGCCTCATCGTGGCGATACAGAGGGGAAATGCGCACTTGCATCCAGGCTCCTGCCCGCCCATCTGAGGAGCTGGAGGAATCGACAACCTTTGGTAACCATCTTTGTAACCTATATGTACTCCTTTTTTGTAACAAAGTTCAAATTAAAGCAAA
>WNGS01123883.1:154702-166823 GCA_020271785.1 Procambarus virginalis
TTCACAACCAAGCCTGAGCATTGTTATTGAACCCATTGTTAGAAGAAAGTACCCCTAGATGAAAGACTGTCAGATATAGAGTTTACAGCAGAGGAGGTAATGAAACAGTTGACAACACTGGATGCAACTAAAGCGGTTGGACCAGACAAAGTATCAACGTCGATACTAAAAGATGCAGCGCAGGCCCTCAGCGTGCCTGAGGCAATGATCTTTAATGAATCACTTATGTCAGGAGAATTTCCCAATTGCTGGAAGAGGGCAAAAGTTGTACCGATTTTCAAGAAAGGGGATAGGGACGAGGCACTTAACTACAGACCTGTATCATTGACAAGCATCCCCTGTAAAATAATTGAAAGAATAATTAGGCTAAGACTGGTTGAACACCTATAAAATGTTAGGTTTGTAAACAAACATCAACATGGCTTCTGGAAAGGGAACTCTTGCCTAACAAACCTTTTGGAATCTATGATAAAATAACGAAGATAAGACAGGACAGAGAAGGTTGGGCAGACTGCATATTTCTGGACTGCCAGAAAGCCTTTAATACAGTGCCACACATGAGGCTGCTATTCAAACTCGAGACGCAGGAGAGGGGGGAAGGAATGGCCTAGCATGGATAAGGAACTACCTAACAGGAAGGAGCCAGAGAATTAATATTTTCCCACTCTGACTTGACTCCATTTATACTAACTCTCTGTTTCCTTTGGTATAGCCATGCCCTAATCCAGCTTAATATAGCACCCATAATACCATGAGCCTCTGTCTTTTTAATCAGTCTTTCATGTGGCACTGTATCAAAAGCTTTGCTAAAGTCAAGGTACACACATAACAATCCATACCACTATCAACTGCCTCAACTATGCCAGAATAAAAAGATAAAAAATTTGTTAATCATGAACGGCCATTTATAAAACCATGTTGCAACTCAATTGTTAATTTATGTTTTTCAAGATGAAGACGAATTTTATTTGCAATTATAGATTCGAGTAACTTTCCCACAATAGACGTTAGGCTAATTGGTCGATAGTTTGATGCAAGTGATGTATCTGCTTTCTTAAAAAAGGGTATCACATTAGCAACTTCCATAACTCTGGCACTCTGCCTAACTCTATTGATTTATTAAATATGGTAGACAGTGGGTCGCAAAGCTCCTCTTTGCATTCTTTAAGCACCCTGGCAAACACTTCATCCGGCCCTGGGGATTTGTTTGGTTTGAGTTTTACTATTTGTTTAAGAACATCCTCCCTGGTAACTGCTAAACTAGTCAACCTGTCCTCGTCCCCACCCACATAGACTTGCTCGGCTGAAGGCATATTGTTAAGTTCCTCTTTAGTAAATACAGATACAAAATATTTATTAAAAATACTTCTCATCTCTTCATCACTATCTGTTATTTGACCTGTCTCAGTTTTTAATGGACCTATCCTTTCCCTAATCATTGTCCGGTATAATTGGAAAAACCCTTTAGGATTTGTTTTTGCTTGCTCTGCTATGCGAACTTCATAGTTTCTTTTTGCTTTCCTTATCGCTTTTTTAACATTTCTAACCAGTTGTACGAATTCCTGTTCTAAACTAACTTCCCCATTCTTAATCCTTTTGTACCACGCTCTCTCTTTTTACCTATAAGAACCTTCAGATCCTTTGTTATCCACTTTGGATCATTAGTATTCGATCTATTCAATTTATATGGTGTACAACGTTCCTGGGCTTTGCTTAGAATATTTTTAAGTAAGTTATATTTTGAATCCACATCGAAATCCCCTTTTCCGTCACCTGTCGGTGGGTTCACGTCTAGCCCAAACCCCATCCCCAAGACATTCCAAACTATTTGACTCAAAAAAATTCTTAGGCTATTGAAATCAGCTTTTCGAAAATCAGGCACTTTAACAGAAATTTCTCCTACAGATCTATTCCATTCTATGCTAAATCTGATTTCTTTATGATCACTGTTCCCTGGCTCACTCCCTATTTCCATGTCCTTAATTTGTGTTTCCCTGTTAGTTAACACTAAATCTAAAATATTATTTCCCCGCATTGGTTCCTTAATATGTTGCGTAAGAAAGCAATCGTCAATTGATTCTAGAAAATCTTCTGCTTCGTTATTCCCTGTTTTGTTCACCCAGTTTATTCCACTAACATTAAAGTCACCCATGACATAAATACTGTTAGATCTAGATACTCTATATATTCCATCCCATAGATGCTTTGCTTCCATTCTGTCTAAATTTGGTGGCCTATATATAACTCCTATTATAATATTATTGGCCTTTTCGTTTAATTCTATCCAAACAGTTTCTGTTTGTGGCTCAGTTTTAATTCCCTCTTTAAGACTGCATTTCAAATTATCCCTAACATATATGGCTACTCCCCCTCCTCGTCTAATATATATATCTGTGTGAAATATTTTAAATCCATTTACTTGATATTCAGTTAATAGTTCTCTATTTTCTACATTCATCCACGTTTCGGTAAGTGCAATAATATCTATTTTTTCTGTACAGACTATGCTTGCCACTATGGAGAGTGGCAAGCAAAGTGCCTCTGAACACTTTCAGTACCCATGGTGAGATCCCGTCTGGACCAACAGCCTTTCTAACATCCAGATCCAGCAGGTGTCTCTTGACCTCCTCTCTCGTAATTTCGAACTCTTCCAAGGCCGTCTGGTTTACTTCCCTTTCTCCTAGCACAGTGACCTCACCTTGTTCTACTGCGAAGACCTCCTGGAACCTCTTGTTGAGTTCTTCACGCACCTCTTTGTCATTCTCTGTACACCTATCCTCGCCTGTTGTAAGTTTCAATACCTGTTCTTTCACTGTTGTTTTCCTTCTGATGAGACTGTGGAGTAGCTTTGGTTCGGTCTTGGCTTTGTTTGCTATATCATTTTCATAACTTTTCTCTGCTTCTCCTCTCACCTTGACGTACTCATTCCTAGTTCTCGGGTATCTCTTTCTGCTTTCTGGTGTTCTGTTATTCCGGAAGTTCCTCCATGCCCTTTTGTGTGTGTATGTGTGTGTGTGTGTGTGTGTGTGTGTGTGTGTGTGTGTGTGTGTGTGGTGTGTGTGTGTGTGTGTGTGTGTGTGTGGTGTGTGTGTGGTGTGTGTGTGTGTGTGTGTGTGTGTGTGTGGAAAACAAATTAGTTAGTAGTTAGAAACAGTTGATTGATTGACAGTTGAAGCCAAAAAAGCGGAGCTCGACCCCCGCAAGCACAACTAAGTGAATACAACTAGGTAAATACAATTAGGTGAATACACACAGGGGCCTACTACAGCGCTCACTCTTGCTTCATAAGTATAATTACACTACACATATTGTTAATAAACAAAATGTGCTTTGCTTACTCTGAGCAATACTTATAATTTGATGGTAATATAATTATGAAGGCGAACGGCTGTTCGTCTCATCAGGAGCAATGAGGAGTGACTTCCGTAGAGCGCACTCCTTCGTCAACACCTCCAGAGGGAGAGAATGTTCAGGCACAGTGAAACACCATAGCCTTCTTACCTCAAACACAGCTTAACTCAAGTTACACTACCTCAGACAGAACTTGACATTTGCCTTTGTATTTCAAACTCAGCTTAACACTAGATACAGTACCTTAAACTCACGTTAACACCAGTTACAGTACCTCAAATACAGTTTAACACAAGATATAGGACCTCTAATGCAGCTTAACACCAGATACAGTACTTCAAACATAGCTTAACACCAGATAAAGTACCGCAAACACATCTTAACACCAGATACACTACCATAGACACCCCTTAATTCCTGTCATTTTACCTCAAACACAGCTTACCATCAGCTACAGTACCGCAAGCACAGCTTAACATTAGCAGGTATACCTTCAGCACCACCAAAGAATCATAGGTACAAGGATTTTCACAATTATTTTATTTTCAATTGCATTGTGGCAGTCTCCACTGCTCATTGTCACTTGCAGCCACTTCAACTTGTTATTTTACATATAAAAATCTAGAGAACAATTATCACATCATTCTCAAAACACGCCGTATTTATGTTCTTGTTAAATCTAAGACCCACTAAGGGAACATGCAAAGAGGTGAGGATTTGGTAGAGGATAAAGCTTTCCGAGAATATTTTAATGTACCAGAAATTTAACAAGCGGTTTTGCTACATCGAAATAACCTTGATTCTGTTCCATGGTGTTGAAATATTTAATGGCTGCAGATTACATACGCTTCGTGCCATTGTTGCTGTCCTCTTTGATAATGTGTTTAGCATCCTTAAAGTGTATTATGAGGTGCTGCGCCTGGTTCCTGTGTTTGACGCAGGCGTTGTTCTTGTGAGAAAGATGCACGCAAACTTGTGGTTTTGTGAAGGGTGCTGCACGCAAACTTGTGTTCTTGTGAAGAGGCTGCCCGAAAATTTGTGTTCTTGTGAAGGATGTCATAGTGAGTTTAAACTGATTTTAATTATGATGCATTATTTTAAGAAATATATTTGGAAACACACTTCTGACAATTCGAAAGGTGACATGTAAATTGACGAAGAATTAATATCAATAAGTTACATTCATTTAAGAAAGAGATTTTAAGATTAAATTTAATATGATTTATAGAATATTACGCCTCAACTAACACTTTACATAATCATACAATTCAAGATGTAACATAAATGAAAGTTGCTATGAACGCAGCCCAGGTAACTGGGAATTTTATTTTCGACCGGATTTGTATTTGCTTGACAACATGCCGTAAAATAGTGGCATTAATCCCTAAATAACATCACTTATCGTGGCTGGATTATTGTACTGTACTGAATCATGATGAATTAAACTTGTTACTGTTAATTAAATCCTCTAGACCAAATCATATTCGTGCACATTTTTTATCTTCATTTGTATTGGGTTTAATGTTGGTTTTACTGTTCCCGATCTTCATTCTTCATTCAGGTGGCATTCTCTGTATGCTTAAATTATATCTCGAGATGTTTTATGGCTGAGGAAGAAATCAGTGATATCTTGAAGCTAATCCTAAACAAACTGAGGACAACGAATACTGAAATCCTGGAGCCACTCTTCATTAACAATTTCTTTTTTTCTTCAATTACGACGTTTACGTATAAGTGAACGATAAAGTTTTTCTTACGTATTCTGTAGATTTTGACCTTGATTACATCACTAACAGCATTATTGTCTCTAGGAGAGAAACGTATTCTTCTTCTATTGTAATGGTAAACTATATGGGAGATCGTATATATGTTGATTCTTGTAATACGCCTTTCCCAGTCCAAATGACTTCGTGCAATAATCAAAGTAGTGTCAACAAACGTTTTGTCTTCATGCAGGAAAGAGTGGAGGGGAAATATTGAGGAGGTTTCTTTCACACATTCATAAATATTTTTTTTTCTTATTACTCATGAAGGTCAAATAACATTAATTTGGCTTCATTTAATATGCCTCATTTATACTGTGATATTATTAGCTGTATGTATCTAACTTCAATGACTAATTTATTGCAATATTATATGTTGATGAAGAGCGATTGGTCGCTGTACAACTTTATGATACATATATTGGTTGACAAATATTGATAATGTCTTTGGCTCCTGGCTGCTTCAGCACTTATTCTAAATCATTTAGAATTGTGAAGTTAATTTAGACAAGTTAGCAAATTTATATAATTGTTTAGTCTCGAGTGTTTGTTCCTTTCAAGCTGAACGACCTAACGTCCTGAGGAGGACTGGAAGAAATATAGGTATTTCTTTGTGTGNCCTTCTCTTTCTTGCCTTATTTTTGTTGCCTGGTCGTGGAATCAAGTAACCTGTGAGGCAGGACCTGCCATCCCGGAACCCATGTTGATGCTATGTTACAAAGTTCTTTCGCTCCAGGTGTTCCACTAGCTTTCTTTGCACAATCTTCTCCATCAGTGCATGTATGCAGGTTAGGGACACTGACTGTAGTTTAATGCCTCTTGTCTATCCCTTTTCTTGTATATTGGGACTACGTTAGCTGCTTTCAAAACATCTGCCAGTTCCCTGTTGCCAGTGATTTGTTATACATTATGACGAGTGGCAGGCACAGTTTTTATGCTCCTTCCTGTGTGTGTGTATGTGTGTGTGTGTGTGGAAAAAAAGATTGATTGACAGTTGAGAAACGAGCCGAAAGAGCTAGAGCTACACCCCTCAAGGGCTAAGAGCCATAGCTAAGCCCCCGCAAGCACAACTCGGTGAGTATACACACATACACACACACACACACAAACACACACACACACACACACACACACACACACACACACACACACACACACACACACACACACCACACACACACACACACACACACACACACACATACTTAAAAGTATGAATAGTATTTGCTTCCACAACCTGTTCCCCAAGTGCATTCCATTTTTCCACTACTCTCACGCTACAAGAAAACTTCCTACATCTCTGTGACTCATCTGAGTTTCCAGTTTCCACCCATGTCCCCTCGTTCTGTTATTATTACGTGTGAACATTTCATCTATTTCCACTTTGTCAATTCCCCTGAGTATTTTATATGTCCCTATCATATCTCCTTTCTCCCTTCTTTTCTCTAGTGTCGTAAGGTTCAGTTCCTTCAGTCGCTCTTCATATCCCTTCCCTCGTAACTCTGGGACAAGCCTCGTCGCAAACCTCTGAACCTTCTCCAGTTTCCTTATGTGTTTCTTCAGGTGGGGGCTCCATGATGGCGCGGCATACTCTAAGACGGGTCTCACGTATGCAGTGTAAAGCGCCCTAAAAGCCTCCTCGTTTAGGTTTCTGAATGAAGTTCTAATTTTCGCCAGTGTAGAGTACGCTGCTGTCGTTATCCTATTTATATGTGCCTCAGGAGTTAGATTAGGTGTCACATCCACTCCCAGATCTCTTTCTCGAATCGTTACAGGTAGGCTGTCCCCTTCATTGTGTACTGTCCCTTTGGTCTCCTATCACCTGATCCCATTTCCATAACTTTACATTTACTGGTGTTAAACTCCAGTAGCCATTTCCCCGACCATCTCTGCAACCTGTTTAAGTCCTCTTGGAGGATCCTACAATCCTCGTCTGTCACAACTCTTCTCATTAATTTTGCGTCATCCGCAAACATTGACATGTATGACTCCACTCCTGTAAACATGTCATTTACGTAAATTAGAAAGAGGATTGGTCCCAGCACCGATCCTTGAGGTACTCCACTTGTTACTGTTCTCCAGTCCGACTTCTCGCCCCTTACCATTACCCTCTGGCTCCTTCCTGTTAGGTAGTTCTTCACCCATTCTAGATATGATAGGGACATATAAATACTCAGGGGAATTAACAAAGTGGAAATAGATGAAATGTTCACACGTAATAATAACAGAACGAGGGGACATGGGTGGAAACTGGAAACTCAGATGAGTCACAGAGATGTTAGGAAGTTTTCTTTTAGCGTGAGAGTAGTGGAAAAATGGAATGCACTTGGGGAACAGGTTGTGGAAGCAAATACTATTCATACTTTTAAGACTAGGTATGATAGGGAAATGGGACAGGAGTCATTGCTGTAAACAACCGATAGCTGGAAAGGCGGGATCCAAGAGTCAATGCTCGATCCTGCAAGCACAAATAGGTAAGTACAAATAAGTAAGTACACACACACACACACACACACACACACACACACACACCACACACACACCAAACACACACACACACACACACACACACACACACACACACACACACAGGGATGTGTGTGTGTGTGTGTGCACAAATGTGTGTGTGTGTGTCCTGCAAGCACAAATAGGTAAGTACAAATAGGTAAGTACACACACACACACACACACACACACACACACACACACACACACACACACACACACACACACACAACACACACACACACACACACACACAGACACACACACACACACAGGGAAACTATGTGGAGATGAATAAATTCCTATGGGATATACATTGGGACACAGAACTCGGAACCAAGTCCGTACAAGACATGATGGACTATGTCACCCAAAAATGTCAGGAGGCTGTAAGCAGGTTTGTCCCAGCCCAACAGGAAAAAACAGAGAAGCAAAGGAAGAATCTGTCGTTTAATAGGGAATGTATGAAAGCAAAGGAGCTGAACAAAAGGGCATGGAGGAACTTCCGTAATAACAGAACACCAGAAAGTAGAGAGAGATACCAGAGAACCAGGAACGAGTATGTCAGTGTGAGAAGAGCAGCTGAGAAAAGGTATGAAAATGATATAGCTAACAAAGCCAAGACTGAACCAAAGCTACTACACAGTCACATCAGGAGGAAGACAACAGTGAAGGAACAGGTGATTAAACTTAGGGAGGGTCGAGGACAGGTACACAGAGAATGACAAAGAGGTGTGTGAAGAACTCAACAAAAGGTTCCAGGAGGTCTTTACAATAGAACAGGGAGATATCACGGCGCTGGGAGAGGTGGCAGCAAACCAGGTGACCTTGGATAGGTTCGAAATTACAAGAGATGAGGTTAAAAAGCACCTATTGGAGCTGGATGTGAGAAAAGCTGTTGGGCCGGATGGAATCTCGCCATGGGTATTGAAAGAGTGTGCAGGAGCACTTTGCTTACCACTCTCCATAGTGTATAGTAAGTCACTGGAAATGGGAGACCTACCAGAAATATGGAAGACTGCTAATGTAGTACCAATATACAAAAAGGGTGACAGACAAGAGGCACTGAACTACAGGCCAGTGTCCTTAACTTGTATACCATGCAAGGTGATGGAGAAGATTGTGAGAAAAAACCTAGTAACACATCTGGAGAGAAGAGACTTCGTGACAACCCATCAACATGGGTTCAGGGAGGGTAAATCTTGCCTTACAGGCTTGATAGAATTCTACGATCAGGTGACAAGAATTAAGCAAGAAAGAGAAGGGTGGGCGGACTACATTTTTTTGGACTGTCGGAAAGCCTTTGACACAGTACCCCATAAAAGGTTGATGCATAAGCTCGCGGACCTGGCGTCGAGCTGAGAGGACGTGCGCGTCTCGTCTCCTCTCCCTATAGGGAATAAGTCCCTCGTCCCCAACCCTGTGCTGTGATTGCCGGGGCGGTATTGTCACAATACTATTGTGCTGCTGAGTGTTCCGACACTATTGCATAAGTCACTAGTATTTAAGAACATAGAGTGAACTAATACCGTGGGAGCTCACTTGGCCTAGGCACTTGTGGCTTGGAGGAGGTGTGCCTACTGTCCCTTAGGGGAAGCCTACCAAGCAGTAGTGTTTGGTGCATTGCTGGTAACAACACAGCATCGTGCGCAAAGTACTTGGAACTCAATGGAAGACTTATAGCAAGAACCTAAGGCAGCAACAAGTAGGAGAGTGGTGGGTCTGACCCTACGGACCCCTGACCCTTGTGGTCAGTACTGACCCAAACGGTCTCCCCTTCCCCCTCCCTGACAGGAGGGTGACATAGCCGCCAACACAAATGATGCCAGCTTTGTACAGTACAACTGTACACTCCTAGTTGTAAGACCTATTTTCCCCACTTTCTCTTCCTCTTCTCATTTCGCCATTTCAACAGGTCAAGTGGAACGGTCCAGTGGCCCATGCGGTTATCTGTAAAATCTGGGGGGCCACTTGATCTGGGCATCTGTTCACCCTCACAGCAGGGTTAGGCTGTCTTAGGGGACATTCTGTCCACATATAGGATATAGGGGAATAAGTCACTGGGGGCTACCCTCTGCGAGTCCCAACCAACCAAGTGGAAGGACGGAGTGCATAGCCCTCGGCTTAGGAGAACTTATTCTTAGGAAGGGAATGGAAGAGAAAAACAACTATACAAGATAAAATGAACAGGAACTGAGACAATGAGAGGACACCGGGTAAAAATCCGCCCCTCTGCGGGGGGGGGGGCGGGGACTGACTATGAGAAACAGAAGGAACTAGCAAGCCTATTATCAACTCTCAAGGTAAGATTTTCAAGACTAATACCCACAAGGGACTCCTCATTCATAGCACTATGCTACCAGGATGTAGATGTCGATACAATCATCAAGGGAGAAAACATACGTATGTTGAAGGATAAACATTTCCAGGTTATTATTCCCCCTGAGCTACAGGCCAGGAAGACAATAATCGTGAAGAGATTTGATGCAGCAATTACTGAAGACACCACAGAAAATATTAAACACGATATAGAATATAGGAATGAGTGGGCCAAGGTAGAAGAGGTAATCCTCATGCCGAGATTGTCTAACATGATGAAAATAAGGTTTGAAGAAATCTCCATGGCACAGAAAGCCCTCAGCCAAGGTATCCATTGCAATTACTATCACCTTAGCACGGACAACAACAACCTTGAGCAGGAGGAATACTATGACATCACCCCTTGCTGGACATGCTATAAATACGATCACACAGCAGCAGAGTGCAAACAAACGGACAAAGTATGCTCAGAATGTGCTGGGCAGGGACACACATACAGAGACTGCACAAAAAAATCAAACCCCAAATGTCTCAACTGTGGGGATCCCCACCGCACACTGGCATCAATATGTCCCATTAGGAAGGACATCCTAAAACAAAAAAGGGCCGATGCCTTAGCAAAAAAGACAGCATTGGCCAGTAATACTTATGCAGGTATAACCACCACCAATACTTGGTCAAACAAGGTATCACATAATCCAGCAAACACCACCCCACACACTCCAACAAACATGACCTCACAGGTAAATGGGGACCTACCACAAAGATCCTGAGCAGTATGATCTATGCTCATTTACAAAACATAGCAACCCCAGGGTCATTCAGATCTGTAATTAAAGAAATGTACAAGCTAAATAGTCTCCCATTGATGGAATTCCCAGACCCAGACACTTCCTCCTCCACTAACATCATTAAAGCCCTGGTGGACAGCAATGCAGCCAGCACTACCCCAACTGTGACTAACTCCCATCAAGCGCCAGCACCCACAACCCCAGCAACCACCAACAAGCCAGAGGAAGATGATACAACACCAGCAACTACCATTCAGAACCCCAGGAGAGGACCCGCACATAAACAACAAAACGTACAAGTATCACAGGACCAGGGACTCGCAGTGGCTCTCCCTGCTTCCCGCACACCCACACAAAATGTCACCCAAGCCCCAGCAGAGGCCTCAAACACAATCAATTTCTTCTCAAGAAAACAACTCACACGGTTAACCTCAAGACCCTCCGAGACCAAATAACATCTCAGCACATAAAATTCCAACACAACATTCCCGATGTCACTACGAATGACGTGTACGACCAGATAATGTCATGTACTTTTAACCAAACCAAAACCCCATAACCATTCAACAGATAAGCAACGAGAACTTTAACGCAATGCGCAATGGTTATGGACAGAACCCAAACAATCCACAAGGTGGAAGAGACCCATCACATTCAACATAGCCATCCAGACATTAACAATAATTCAACACAATGTTCTGTGCTGGACTCCGCACAGAACATTGGAACTCAGCAACTTGTACAGAGAAATAGACCCGGATATAATACTCATTAATAGCCATGGGAAAAAGAATAGTGAGAACATCAAGATCTTCAATTACAAAATTTACCAGGTCAACAGAGCTGACCAAGCCAACGATGGAGCGGCAATTGCCGTAAAAAGAAATATTCCACACAAAATTCTAGATAACTTCCAGGAAAACTTCCTGGCGATTGAACTACAAACTACGAAAGGTATAATCTTCATAGGAACATGCTACCAACCACCAAGACGTCCTTATCTTCCCCTTGCCGACATCATGAAACTTACCAGAAGGAACAGACCTGCCTACTTCCTGGGTGACCTGAACGCCAAGCACAGAACACTGGGACATGGAAGGAACAACCAAGCAGGGTGATGCCATCCACAATATGATAAGGAACGGAAATCTAACCCACCTGGCCCAGACTTCCCACCTACATCAGACAAGGCCACAGTGGCAAACCAGACATAATACTGTCAAACAACCACCACTTCCTAAACACCCTCATAGTAAGGGGCCCTGTGAGCACAAGCGACACCTACCAATAATAATGACGCTGTCAACTAACCCCATTCAGAAACCCTCACCACCAAGACTTCAATACACTAAAACTGACTGGGAAGCGTTCAAAAGCAGTGCACAGGAAATC